>JASVEL010008390.1:0-218537 GCA_032618575.1 Nicotiana noctiflora | reverse complement strand
CAAAGAACAATTACAAGAAGAAAAGTTAGAAATAATTAGAACAGAAGAAATAAATGAACCAAATAATAATAGTGATTTAGAAAATTATTCAGAAACAAGTGAAACATATACGGAACTCTTAGAAAATATAGCACAAGTTGAACAAAACGAAGAATGTAGAAATGATCGTATAGAAGTAAATGCGATAATAGATGAAAAACCAAGTACATCAGGAACAAAAGATACACAATTAGAGCAAAAAAGTTATATAAATTATGAAAATAATTATAAGAAAATATATAGAAATGGTAGAGAACCAACATATACAAAATGGATTCCAACACAAATACCAACAACAATACAAAATAATTTTTTAGATCTAGACTGTGTAAAAGATATAAATAAGACAATTCAGTTATGGGTAGGATACATGACAAAACAGATTATAGACAATAAAATAGGAATATCAGATGTACCTGAATACATAGAAAGAACGTTAATAGGAATAACTAAGTTATGGTTACAAAATATAACTAAAGATGCCTTAGGAGTATTAAGAAATGATAAAAAACTTGATGGTGAAAAAGCTACAACAGCTATAGAGATCTTGCATAAATATGAAACAACTATAAGAAATGAATTTAGTAGTGCAGAAACGGAAGTAGTAGAACAGCATAAAGAAAAAATATTAAATAGAAATTTAATGTCAAAATTAGCAATATGTAATATGTGTTACATAGATGAATATACATGTGCATTTAAAGAATTTTACTATAAAGGAATATATAGTATAGAGGAAAGTAAAGAAATAAGAAAATTATATTTTTCAAAATTACCAGAACCATTTAGTTCAAAAATAATAAAAGATTGGAATAATGCAGCATTACAAGATACTTTAGGAGCAAGAATTAAATATTTACAAAGCTGGTTCGCAGAATTATGTGAAAAACATAAAGAAGAAATTAAAATGGAAAAAACGTTAATAAAAAACTTAGCATGTTGTAAAGATAAAACAGCACCCCAGTTTGGATGTAATAAAAGATACTATAATAAAAATCATAATAAAATTAAAAAATATAAAAAGTATAAGTCAAAATTTAAGTATAAAAAACCTAGACGAAGATATTATGTAAAGAAATTTAATAATAAAAGGCAGTACCGACCTAAGAAAAAATTATCAGAATGTAAATGTTATAATTGCGGAAAACTAGGACATTTAGCAAAAGATTGCAAAATACCTAAAAATCAAAGAGCTAAGCAAGTATCAGAAATAATAATAAATGACGAAGAATACGTACAAATGGAATACATAGACTATGAATTAGAAAGTAATGATAGTATATATGAATTATCAGAAAATGAATTAGAATCAATACTAGAATCAGATAATGAAGACAATAAATTAACAGATGACTGAAAAAGAAATAAAAATAATAACCCAAGAAGAATACCAAGATGAAGAATCTACGGAACAAAAAGTGATATTTGATGAAAATATATTTGAACAAATAAAAGGAAAAGAATTAGACTTAAGTGTAGAAAAAATATTAGATATACCAAAAATGAAAAATTGGTTTAAAAGAAGTAAAGAAGAATACTATGTAATTAGCCAAAGAGAACATATAATAGATTGCAAATATACTAAAGGAAAAGCTAAAATACCAATAATAAATAAACGTATAATAAATAAAGAAATACAAGATATAAAGGCAAAAAACCCAATTAAATATGTACATCTAGGAGGAACGGAGATATTAATTAAGGCATGTTTTAGAGAAGGAATAGATACACCAATAGAAATTTACCTAGCAGATGATAGAATTATACAACCTATAGAAAAAAGTATAATAAGTGCGGTACGAGGAAATTTGATATACCAAAAATTTAAGTTTATAATTAGTGCTAACTATTCAGTAGCGATAAATGATAAAAATATAGATAAATCACTTGTATTATACTGGAAAATGTCAGGAATAGAATTAACCCCAGGTAGTAAGATATTTACAACAAGATGTAAAAATCTATATATATTAACAACTAAACATAAGATAATGGCAAGAAATAAAATAAACAAAATAAAGATAGAAAATCCTTTTGAAAGAATAGTTACAGTTATAGATAACAATGAATATAGTTATAATGAATTAGACATAGAAGAAGATTTAGACATAGTAAAAGAAAGATTAAGCTCATCAAAAAGATTCAGTTCTGAAGTGGGACAAACATCATCAAATAAAACAAGCACATCAGATAAGGTAGGATATAAAATACCTAAACTTATAGAGCAATTACCAGGAGAAATAAAACATCATCATTATTACATAACAGGAGTAATGAATGGAAGAAAATACTTAATACTAATAAATACAGGACAAGAAGAAAACTATATAACAAGAGAATTAATCACGGAAGATGAGATACTAACTAGTGAAAAACTATACCCCGAATTACCTAAAGGAATGATAACTAGTGAAGAAATAGCAGAAAAAGAAATAATTATAGGAGGAATAATTATGATAATAAGATTTAAAATATACCAAGGAGATAAAAATATTATATTAGGAATAAAATGGCTAGAAAAAGTTAAACCATACAACTTAGATAATGAACAACTAACCATACATTATGAAAATAAGAAAGTGACAATAAAAAGAACTATATTATAAATATGAAAATACATATACTAGTAAAAATAATAGTGGAAGGATACTACAATAGATACTACACACCTATGATAGATACGGGATCAGAAGTAAATTTATGTAGATATAATTGCTTACCAGAAGAGAAATGGGAAAAACTTAGAACACCCTTACCAGTAACAGGATTTAACAATGAAGGAAGCATAATTACCCACAAATCAAAAAATATAAAAATACAAATATGGGATAAAATACTTACTATAGAAGAAATATACAATTTTGAATTACCCACAAGAGATATGTTACTAGGAATACCATTCTTAGAAAAACTATACCCACACGTAATAACTAAAACACATTGGTGGTTTACAACACCATGTAAACAAAAAATAGGAGCAAAAAGAGTTTTAAAAAAGAAAAGAAAAACAACTGATTGGATAAAAGGAAGTGAGAAAATAACACAAAAATTAGAAAATGAAAAAGAAGATACTAATAAAATAGAATTAATTATTTTTTCAATAAATACAGTCAAAATAATCCAAGAAAAACTAGAACCATTGTATAGTGAAAACCCATTACAAGGTTGGGAAAAACATAAAACAAAGGTAAAAATAGAGCTAATTGATGAAAATAGTATAATAACACAAAAACCTTTAAAATACAATTTCAAAGATTTAAATGAATTTAAAATACACATTGACGAATTATTAGAACAAGGTTATATACAAGAAAGTAATAGTAAACATACAAGTCCAGCATTTATAGTAAATAAACATAGTGAACAAAAAAGAGGAAAAAGTAGAATGGTTATTGATTATAGAAATCTAAATGCAAAAACTAAGACATACAATTACCCAATACCAAACAAAATACTA
Source organism: Nicotiana noctiflora (assembly GCA_032618575.1). Taxonomy (NCBI): domain Eukaryota; kingdom Viridiplantae; phylum Streptophyta; class Magnoliopsida; order Solanales; family Solanaceae; genus Nicotiana; species Nicotiana noctiflora. The sequence continues at coordinate 215,041 of JASVEL010008390.1, read as the reverse complement.
AAAATAAGACAAATCCAAGGATATAACTATTTTAGTAAATTTGATTGTAAATCGGGATTTTACCACTTAAAGTTAGAAGAAGAATCCAAGAAACTTACAGCATTTACCGTACCCCAAGGATTTTATGAATGGAACGTATTGCCATTTGGATATAAAAATGCACCAGGTAGATATCAACATTTTATGGATAACTATTTCAAACAACTAGAAAATTGTATAATATATATTGATGATATATTATTATATTCAAAAACACAAGATGAGCATATAAAATTATTAGAAAAATTTATACATATTATAGAAATATCGGGAATAAGCCTAAGTAGAAAAAAGGCAGAAATAATGAAAAATCAAATAGAATTTCTAGGAATAGAAATAGATAAAAATGGAATTAAAATGCAAACTCATATAGTACAAAAGATAATAAATTCAAATGAACAATTAGATACAAAAAAGAAACTACAATCATTTTTAGGATTAGTAAACCAAGTAAGAGAATATATACCAAAATTAGCAGAGACTCTAAAACCATTGCAGAAAAATCTAAAAAAGGATATAGAGTACCACTTTAGTGAAGAAGATAAAAAACAAGTAAGAAAAGTTAAACAAATATGTAAAAATCTACCAAAACTATACTTCCCGGATGAAGATAAAAAATTTACATATATAGTAGAATCAGACGCAAGTGAAAAAAGTTATGGAGGAGTATTAAAATACAGGTATGATAAAGAAAAAATAGAACATCATTGTAGGTATTATTCAGGAACATTCACAAACCGGAGATAAAATGGGAAATCAATAGAAAAGAATTATATGCAGTATATAAATGTTTATTGGCATTTGAACCATATATTGTATATAATAAGTTTATTATAAGAACGGATAATACACAAGTAAAATTGTGGCTAACCAGGAAGATACAAGATTCAGTTACAACAAAGGAAATACGGAGACTAGTGCTGAATATACTGAACTTTACATTTACAATTGAAGTAATTAGTACTAACAAAAATGTTATTGCAGATTACATATCAAGACAAAGCTACACAGACTGACGAAGAAACAACCGAAAAGCTATACAATATCATCACTGCCCTTTCTTTAAAAATGGACGGTATGGAAATGAAACTAAACAAGATAAAATCTAGTGAGGAGAAACTCAAAGCTACAAGTCAGCAGCATGACTATAAAAATGCGGAACTACGTCGATCGGAAGACGGTAAAATTCCAGAGCTAGAAGGAGACGTTGGGAAACTCCTAAAAACCCATAATGTTTGTTTAAATACAGTTGCAGGAACAAGCAAGGGAAAAGAAGTTAGTAGTAAACCAAAATACACACAAAACCTAAATAAAATATTCGAAAACCATTTATTCCAAAATACCAAAAAGATCCATTATTTATACCCCACAAACTATTTCATACGTAGATAGCCTAAGCCAAGACAAGAAAACCTACAACCATATAACCAGAACATACGTAGAAAATATCTATAAAATACAAACCTTTTTAAACCTCAAACCAAGAGCTACAACAACCGAACCAAATACCGATTATATAACACAAAAATTACAAGGCTATAATAGACTTATCGCATTACCAAACACCAACCCAAAGCTAGTAGCAACCTGCTACAATTATGGATTATTGAACACCGTATATACTATGGATGGAACAGAATTGACAGCTATACCGGATCTATATAAAGCATTTATGAATTATAAGCGAGTTACTAAAGGCAAATTATTTTTTATCAAGTGTTATGCGGCACCAGCAGAGATATTATTTGATGAGATAAAACCACCAATTCAAGTGGTAAAGATAGGATTGACCAGGGAAATGATCATCCCGGAAATTATTGAACAGCAACCCGAGATACCAAAATTAGATATACCGGAATTTTATGCTAATAAACGAACTATAGGAATAGCAACTATTGTACAAGAATTAGCTACAAACTATACCAATGGAAACCCGATATGGAGCTATTATTCAAGAGATCAAGTCATGATATATTCACATTCCAGAGAAGTAAGACAACTAGACATGGAAGAAGTTAGACAGTGGGTCATAACACTGTTAAATCCAGAGAAGATGCCCCAAACAAGAGCTATCAAAAAGGAATTTATTTCAAAAAATTTATTAGCTAGATATTGTAAATTAGTAAGCCAAAAGTACTCAGACCATCTATGTACAAAGTGTAACGGAGAAGATAATTATATTCCAGAAGTGGAATTTGAATAAACTACGGAGACAATGTAATAAATCTTTCATGAAACTAAGAAGAAAAAGAGGAGAAGAAGACAAAAGCTAAGAAGAAAAAGAGGAGAAGAAGACAAAAGCTAAGAAGAAAAAGAGGAGAAGAAGACAAAAGCTAAGAAGAAAAAGAGAAAAAGAAGACAATGACATGTAACAACCAAGAAGAAAAGCTACGGATGGAATTCAACAAAAGAGATTAGGCAAAGAAAAATGAAGAAGAAGACAAAACAAGATAGTGACATAAAGTTAGGAAAGCGACATCCACCGGACAAAATAAAGCACTGAGCAGAAAAAGCAACGGATGAGATAAAAAGAAAAAAGCTAGATAAGAATATAATGTAAATTATTAAAGCATTATTAGTCTTTCTTTTTATTATTTTATGTAAAGGAAACAGTAGAAAAAACGCGTCACGGAATAGTTAACGCGTTATAGGACTAATATAAATAGATTAGCAGAGAGGAGAAGAGAGGCAAGACTTCTCTACGGGAAGCAAAAAGCCTTCTTCATCTTTGTAAAAACTCTCTCAACTACTTATAATAAAAAGATATTAAGTTTTTCAAAGCTATGGAACAACAATCCGAATCTATGCCAGAAATATCAAATCTACAAGAACAGGTATATCAATTTATGATTATGCATAGCTAAATTCTTATATTCCTGATAATCATCTTATAATACTATAGTTTTTATCATGTTATAGTAATGTTATAAAAAATAATTTGAGCAAGTTTGCCATGGAAGTATGCTTTAAGTAGTAACCTAGGCTAAGTCACTCCTAATGGGAAACCGGTGAGGCGAGGAGATGCCGTTTAGGGAAGTACCGCAGTTGAGGACATTGCTAGGGTAAATGATTAGAGCAAAGGGCCATGGTAGTGACCAGAAAAATTGTTTTTTATATCTTATTATTACATGATGAATATGATAGTAAAGTAAGAAGATTAGAAGGAATACCATAAGAATAATAGCAATACATGAAATAATGATAACATACCTACTAGACGAAATAGGAGATAATTATAAGATATTAATCTTTTATATACTTAGAAAGATAACCGAACCTGAAATTAGAAAAAATATAGGGAATCAAGAATACGAAAATCTAGTTTTAACAGAAATAATTAACCAGGAATGTAGTGAAGAACTAGAAGAACTAGAAGAACTAGAAGAAGCTTATAATAATGACGAACTAGAAAGAGTATATAATTATGACTACACAAATACATGGGACTCAGGACCCGAAACAGACTAAGATATGATAAATTACGAATATTTAAGTTATTGGACAGAAACTATGCTTGAAATAGGTAAAACCGAACAAAATATGAAAAATGATTTAGATAATTATATGCTAACTAAAAAAATCACACACATAAAGTCATTAAATAAAAATATAGAAAAATTATTGTTATTAAAAACTTTAGCTAAAGAAAATTATAATTTAGCTTTTAACCAGCAATGAATCAAAAATCTAATCAATTACCAACACAGTTAGTAACTAATCAATCTAAAAGACCTATAACAGAGCTAATCGGAGCTATACCCGACCCCAAACCCCAAATTAGCTCTGTTATAGGTCTTTTAGATTGATTAGTTGCTAACTGTGTTGGTAATTGATTAGATTTTTGATTCATCGCTGGTTAAATGCTAAATTATAATTTTCTTTAGCTAAAGTTTTAATAACAATAATTTTTCTATATTTTTATTTAATGACTTTATGTGTGTGATTTTTTTTAGTTTGCATATAATTATCTAAATCATTTTTCATATTTTGTTCGGTTTTACCTATTTCAAGCATAGTTTCTGTCCAATAACTTAAATATTCGTAATTTATCATATTTTAGTCTGTTTCGAGTCATGAGTCCCATGTATTTGTATAGTCATAATTATATACTCTTTCTAGTTCGTCATTATTATATGCTTCTTCTAGTTCTTCTAGTTCTTCGTTCCATTCTTGGTTAATTATTTCTGTTAAAACTAGATTTTCATATTCTTGAATTTGATTCCATATATTTTTTCTTATTTCAGGTTCGGTTATTTTTCTAAGTACATAAAAGATTAATATCTTATAATTATCTGCCATTTCATCTAGTAGGTATGTTATCATTATTTTATGTATCGCTATTATTCTTATGATATTCCTTCTAATCTTCTTATTTTACTATCATATTCATCATATAATAATAATATATAAAAAACAATTTTTTTTTAGTCACTACCATGGCCCTTTGCTCTAATCATTTACCCTAGCAATGTCCTCAACTGCGGTACTCCCCTAAACGGCATCTCCTCGCCTCATCGGTTTCCCATTAGGAGTGACTTAGCCTAGGTTACTACTTAAAGCATACTTCCATGGCAAACTTGCTCAAATTATTTTTTATAACATTACTATAACATGATAAAAACTATAGTATTATAAGATGATTATCAGGAATATAAGAATTTAGCTATGCATAATCATAAATTGATATACCTGTTCTTGTAGATTTGATATTTCTGGCATAGATTCGGATTGTTGTTCCATAGCTTTGAAAAACTTAATATCTTTTTATTATAAGTATATGAGAGAGTTTTTACAAAGATGAAGAAGGCTTTTGCTTCCCGTAGAGAAGTCTTGCCTCTCTTCTCCTATCTGCTAATCTATTTATATTAGTCCTATAACGCGTTAACTATTTCTTGACGCGTTTTTCTACTGTTTCCTTTAAATAAAATAATAAAAAGAAAGACTAATAATGCTTTAATAATTTACATTATATTCCTATCTAGCTTTTTTCTTTTTATCTCATCCGTTGCTTTTCCTGCTCAGTGTTTTATTTTGTCCGGTGGATGTCGCTTTCCTAGCTTTTTGTCATTATCTTGTTTTGTCTTCTTCTTCATTTTTCTTTGCCTAATCCTTTTTGTTGAATTCCATCCGTAGCTTTTCTTCTTGGTTGTTACATGTCATTGTCTTCTTTTCCTCTTTTTCTTCTTAGTTTTTGTCTTCTTCTCCTCTTTTTCTTCTTAGCTTTTGTCTTCTTCTCCTCTTTTTCTTCTTAGCTTTTGTCTTCTTCTCCTCTTTTTCTTCTTAGCTTCATGATAGATTTATTACATTGTCTCCGTAGTTTATTCAAATTCCACTTCTGGAATATAATTATCTTCTCCGTTACACTTTGTACATAGATGGTCTGAGTACTTTTGGCTTACTAATTTACAATATCTAGCTAATAAATTTTTTGAAATAAATTCCTTTTTGATAGCTCTTGTTTGGGGCATCTTTTCTGGATTTAACAGTGTTATGACCCACTGTCTAACTTCTTCCATGTCTAGTTGTCTTACTTCTCTGGAATGTGAATATATCATGACTTGATCTCTTGAATAATAGCTCCATATCGGGTTTCCATTGGTATAGTTTGTAGCTAATTCTTGTACAATAGTTGCTATTCCTATAGTTCGTTTATTAGCATAAAATTCCGGTATATCTAATTTTGGTATCTCGGGTTGCTGTTCAATAATTTCTGGGATGATCATTTCACTGGTCAATCCTATCTTTACCACTTGAATTGGTGGTTTTATCTCATCAAATACTATCTCTGCTGGTGCCGCATAACACTTGATAAAAAATAATTTGCCTTTAGTAACTCTTTTATAGTTCATAAATGCTTTATATAGATCTAGTATAGCTGTCAATTCTGTTCCATCCATAGTATATACGGTGTTCAATAATCCATAATTGTAGCAGGTTGCTACTAGCTTTGGGTTGGTGTTTGGTAATGCGATAAGTCTATTATAGCCTTGTAATTTTTGTGTTATATAATCGGTATTTGGTTCGGTTGTTGTGGCTCTTGGTTTGAGGTTTAAAAAGGTTTGTATTTTATAGATATTTTCTACGTATGTTCTGGTTATATGGTTGTAAGTTTTCTTGTCTTGGCTTAGGCTATCTACGTATGAAATAGTTTGTGGGGGTACGAATAATGGATCTTTTTGGTATTTTGGAATAAATGGTTTTTCGAATATTTTATTTAGGTTTTGTGTGTATTTTGGTTTATTACTAACTTCTTTTTCCTTGCTTGTTCCTGCAGCTGTATTTAAACAAACATTATGGGTTTTTAGGAGTTTCCCAACGTCTCCTTCTAGCTCTGGAATTTTACCGTCTTCCGATCGACGTAGTTCCGCATTTTTATAGTCATGTTGCTGACTTGTAGCTTTGAGTTTCTCCTCATTAGATTTTATCTTGTTTAGTTTCATTTCCATACTGTCCATTTTTAAAGAAATGGCAGTGATGATATTGTATAGCTTTTCGGTTGTTTCTTCGTCAATCTGTGTAGCTTTGTCTTGATATGTAATCTGCAATGACATTTTTGTTAGTACTGATTACTTCAATTGTAAATGTAAAGTTCAGTATATTCAATACAAGCCTTCGTATTTCCTTTGTTGTAACTGAATCTTGTATCTTCCTGGTTAGCCACCATTTTACTTGTGTATTATTGTTCTTATAATAAACTCATTATATACAATATATGGTTCAAATGCCAATAAACATTTATATACTGCATATAATTCTTTTCTATTGATTTCCCATTTTATCTCAGGGTTTGTGAATGTTCCTGAATAATACCTACAATGATGTTCTATTTTTTCTTTATCATACATGTATTTTAATACTCCTCCATAGCTTTTTTCACTTGCGTCTGATTCTACTATATATGTAAATTTTTTATTTTCATCTGGGAAGTATAGTTTTGGTAGATTTTTACATATTTGTTTAACTTTTCTTACTTGTTTTTATCTTCCTCACTAAAATGATACACTATATCCTTTTTTAGATTTTTCTGCAATGGTTTTAGAGTCTCTGCTAATTTTGGTATATATTCTCTTACTTGGTTTACTAATCCTAAAAATGATTGTAGTTTCTTTTTTGTATCTAATTGTTCATTTGAATTTATTATCTTTTGTACTATATGAGTTTGCATTTTAATTCCATTTTTATCTATTTCTATTCCTAGAAATTCTATTTGATTTTTCATTATTTCTGCCTTTTTTCTACTTAGGCTTATTCCCGATATTTCTATAATATGTATAAATTTTTCTAATAATTTTATATGCTCATCTTGTGTTTTTGAATATAATAATATATCATCAATATATATTATACAATTTTCTAGTTGTTTGAAATAGTTATCCATAAAATGTTGATATCTACCTGGTGCATTTTTATATCCAAATGGCAATACGTTCCATTCATAAAATCCTTGGGGTACGGTAAATGCTGTAAGTTTCTTGGATTCTTCTTCTAACTTTAAGTGGTAAAATCCCGATTTACAATCAAATTTACTAAAATAGTTATATCCTTGGATTTGTCTTATTTTTAGTATTTTGTTTGGTATTGGGTAATTGTATGTCTTAGTTTTTGCATTTAGATTTCTATAATCAATAACCATTCTACTTTTTCCTCTTTTTTGTTCACTATGTTTATTTACTATAAATGCTGGACTTGTATGTTTACTATTACTTTCTTGTATATAACCTTGTTCTAATAATTCGTCAATGTGTATTTTAAATTCATTTAAATCTTTGAAATTGTATTTTAAAGGTTTTTGTGTTATTATACTATTTTCATCAATTAGCTCTATTTTTACCTTTGTTTTATGTTTTTCCCAACCTTGTAATGGGTTTTCACTATACAATGGTTCTAGTTTTTCTTGGATTATTTTGACTGTATTTATTGAAAAAATAATTAATTCTATTTTATTAGTATCTTCTTTTTCATTTTCTAATTTTTGTGTTATTTTCTCACTTCCTTTTATCCAATCAGTTGTTTTTCTTTTCTTTTTTAGAACTCTTTTTGCTCCTATTTTTTGTTTACATGGTGTTGTAAACCACCAATGTGTTTTAGTTATTACGTGTGGGTATAGTTTTTCTAAGAATGGTATTCCTAGTAACATATCTCTTGTGGGTAATTCAAAATTGTATATTTCTTCTATAGTAAGTATTTTATCCCATATTTGTATTTTTATATTTTTTGATTTGTGGGTAATTATGCTTCCTTCATTGTTAAATCCTGTTACTGGTAAGGGTGTTCTAAGTTTTTCCCATTTCTCTTCTGGTAAGCAATTATATCTACATAAATTTACTTCTGATCCCGTATCTATCATAGGTGTGTAGTATCTATTGTAGTATCCTTCCACTATTATTTTTACTAGTATATGTATTTTCATATTTATAATATAGTTCTTTTTATTGTCACTTTCTTATTTTCATAATGTATGGTTAGTTGTTCATTATCTAAGTTGTATGGTTTAACTTTTTCTAGCCATTTTATTCCTAATATAATATTTTTATCTCCTTGGTATATTTTAAATCTTATTATCATAATTATTCCTCCTATAATTATTTCTTTTTCTGCTATTTCTTCACTAGTTATCATTCCTTTAGGTAATTCGGGGTATAATTTTTCACTAGTTAATATCTCATCTTCTGTGATTAATTCTCTTGTTATATAGTTTTCTTCTTGTCCTGTATTTATTAGTATTAAGTATTTTCTTCCATTCATTACTCTTGTTATGTAATAATGATGATGTTTTATTTCTCCTGGTAATTGCTCTATAAGTTTAGGTATTTTATATCCTACCTTATCTGATGTGCTTGTTTTATTTGATGATGTTTGTCCCACTTCAGAACTGAATCTTTTTGATGAGCTTAATCTTTCTTTTACTATGTCTAAATCTTCTTCTATGTCTAATTCATTATAACTATATTCATTGTTATCTATAACTGTAACTATTCTTTCAAAAGGATTTTCTATCTTTATTTTGTTTATTTTATTTCTTGCCATTATCTTATGTTTAGTTGTTAATATATATAGATTTTTACATCTTCCTGTAAATATCTTACTACCTGGGGTTAATTCTATTCCTGACATTTTCCAGTATAATACAAGTGATTTATCTATATTTTTATCATTTATCGCTATTGAATAGTTAGCACTAATTATGAACTTAAATTTTTGATATATCAAATTTCCTCGTATTGCACTTATTATACTTTTTTCTATAGGTTGTATAATTCTATCATCTGCTAGATAAATTTCTATTGGTGTATCTATCCCTTCTCTAAAACATGCTTTTATTAATATTTCTGTTCCTCCTAGATGTACATATTTAATTGGGTTTTTTGCCTTTATATCTTGTATTTCTTTATTTATTATACGTTTATTTATTATTGGTATTTTAGCTTTTCCTTTAGTATATTTGCAATCTATTATATGTTCTCTTTGGCTAATTACATAGTATTCTTCTTTACTTCTTTTAAACCAATTTTTCATTTTTGGTATATCTAATATTTTTTCTACACTTAAGTCTAATTCTTTTCCTTTTATTTGTTCAAATATATTTTCATCAAATATCACTTTTTGTTCCGTAGATTCTTCATCTTGGTATTCTTCTTGGGTTATTATTTTTATTTCTTTTTCAGTCATCTGTTAATTTATTGTCTTCATTATCTGATTCTAGTATTGATTCTAATTCATTTTCTGATAATTCATATATACTATCATTACTTTCTAATTCATAGTCTATGTATTCCATTTGTACGTATTCTTCGTCATTTATTATTATTTATGATACTTGCTTAGCTCTTTGATTTTTAGGTATTTTGCAATCTTTTGCTAAATGTCCTAGTTTTCCGCAATTATAACATTTGCATTCTGATAATTTTTTCTTAGGTCGGTATTGCCTTTTATTATTAAATTTCTTTACATAATATCTTCGTCTAGGTTTTTTATACTTAAATTTTGACTTATACTTTTTATATTTTTTAATTTTATTATGATTTTTATTATAGTATCTTTTATTACATCCAAACTGAGGTGTTGTTTTATCTTTACAACATGCTAAGTTTTTTATTAACGTTTTTTCCATTTTAATTTCTTCTTTATGTTTTTCACATAATTCTGCGAACCAGCTTTGTAAATATTTAATTCTTGCTCCTAAAGTATCTTGTAATGCTGCATTATTCCAATCTTTTATTATTTTTGAACTAAATGGTTCTGGTAGTTTTGAAAAATATAATTTTCTTATTTCTTTACTTTCCTCTATACTATATATTCCTTTATAGTAAAATTCTTTAAATGCACATGTATATTCATCTATGTAACACATATTACATATTGCTAATTTTGACATTAAATTTCTATTTAATATTTTTTCTTTATGCTGTTCTATTTCTGTTTCTGCACTACTAAATTCATTTCTTATAGTTGTTTCATATTTATGCAAGATTTCTATAGCTGTTGTAGCTTTTTCACCATCAAGTTTTTTATCATTTCTTAATACTCCTAAGGCATCTTTAGTTATATTTTGTAACCATAACTTAGTTATTCCTATTAACGTTCTTTCTATGTATTCAGGTACATCTGATATTCCTATTTTATTGTCTATAATCTGTTTTGTCATGTATCCTACCCATAACTGAATTGTCTTATTTATATCTTTTACACAGTCTAGATCTAAAAAATTATTTTGTATTGTTGTTGGTATTTGTGTTGGAATCCATTTTGTATATGTTGGTTCTCTACCATTTCTATATATTTTCTTATAATTATTTTCATAATTTATATAACTTTTTTGCTCTAATTGTGTATCTTTTGTTCCTGATGTACTTGGTTTTTAATCTATTATCGCATTTATTTCTATACGATCATTTCTACATTCTTCGTTTTGTTCGACTTGTGCTATATTTTCTAAGAGTTCCGTATATGTTTCACTTGTTTCTGAATAATTTTCTAAATCACTATTATTATTTGGTTCATTTATTTCTTCTGTTCTAATTATTTCTAACTTTTCTTCTTGTAATTGTTCTTTGAATCTATTTATCTCAAGTTGTAATTTATTTTCTTGTTCTTTTTCTTTTTGTCCGGTTGCATATAGTTCTTTTAACATGTTTAATTCTTTTTCTAATTCTATTATTTTAGCATTTTTTGTTTCTTCTATCTGTTTTATTTCTCTTTTTGATTGTTGTTTAATTTTTTCTATCTCATATTTTCGATCTATTTCTTCATTTTCTCTTGTTATTCTTACTAAAGTAGTTAAGCTATCTTCTAATTTTAGTGATTCTTTTTCTAACATTAGATATAAGTTATCTCCTATTTTCTTATATTTTCTTCCTATGTTAGAAAATACAATTTTTATTTTTAGTCCTTCTGGGTTTTCATATGTTTTTTCGTCTACTGCAAATTCTTCTTTATTCATCTTTTAAGTTGTATAATCATTTTCCATTCTAATTTTGAAATTATATCTATAAGTTGTTCTAATCTATCATTATTATTTTTAGTGATTTTTAAGTAATTAAATTCACAATATAATCCATATAATTCATTTTTAATTCTATCTGCTTCTTTTAATCTGTCTTGTAGACAGATTAAAAGAAGCAGATAGAATTAAAAATGAATTATATGGATTATATTGTGAATTTAATTACTTAAAAATCACTAAAAATAATAATGATAGATTAGAACAACTTATAGATATAATTTCAAAATTAGAATGGAAAATGATTATACAACTTAAAAGATGAATAAAGAAGAATTTGCAGTAGACGAAAAAACATATGAAAACCCAGAAGGACTAAAAATAAAAATTGTATTTTCTAACATAGGAAGAAAATATAAGAAAATAGGGGATAACTTATATCTAATGTTAGAAAAAGAATCACTAAAATTAGAAGATAGCTTAACTGCCTTAGTAAGAATAACAAGAGAAAATGAAGAAATAGATCGAAAATATGAGATAGAAAAAATTAAACAACAATCAAAAAGAGAAATAAAACAGATAGAAGAAACAAAAAATGCTAAAATAATAGAATTAGAAAAAGAATTAAACATGTTAAAAGAACTATATGCAACCAGACAAAAAGAAAAAGAACAAGAAAATAAATTACAACTTGAGATAAATAGATTCAAAGAACAATTACAAGAAGAAAAGTTAGAAATAATTAGAACAGAAGAAATAAATGAACCAAATAATAATAGTGATTTAGAAAATTATTCAGAAACAAGTGAAACATATACGGAACTCTTAGAAAATATAGCACAAGTTGAACAAAACGAAGAATGTAGAAATGATCGTATAGAAGTAAATGCGATAATAGATGAAAAACCAAGTACATCAGGAACAAAAGATACACAATTAGAGCAAAAAAGTTATATAAATTATGAAAATAATTATAAGAAAATATATAGAAATGGTAGAGAACCAACATATACAAAATGGATTCCAACACAAATACCAACAACAATACAAAATAATTTTTTAGATCTAGACTGTGTAAAAGATATAAATAAGACAATTCAGTTATGGGTAGGATACATGACAAAACAGATTATAGACAATAAAATAGGAATATCAGATGTACCTGAATACATAGAAAGAACGTTAATAGGAATAACTAAGTTATGGTTACAAAATATAACTAAAGATGCCTTAGGAGTATTAAGAAATGATAAAAAACTTGATGGTGAAAAAGCTACAACAGCTATAGAAATCTTGCATAAATATGAAACAACTATAAGGAATGAATTTAGTAGTGCAGAAACAGAAGTAGTAGAACAGCATAGAGAAAAAATATTAAATAGAAATTTAATGTCAAAATTAGCAATATGTAATATGTGTTACATAGATGAATATACATGTGCATTTAAAGAATTTTACTATAAAGGAATATATAGTATAGAGGAAAGTAAAGAAATAAGAAAATTATATTTTTCAAAACTACCAGAACCATTTAGTTCAAAAATAATAAAAGATTGGAATAATGCAGCATTACAAGATACTTTAGGAGCAAGAATTAAATATTTACAAAGCTGGTTCGCAGAATTATGTGAAAAACATAAAGAAGAAATTAAAATGGAAAAAACGTTAATAAAAAACTTAGCATGTTGTAAAGATAAAACAACACCTCAGTTTGGATGTAATAAAAGATACTATAATAAAAATCATAATAAAATTAAAAAATATAAAAAGTATAAGTCAAAATTTAAGTATAAAAAACCTAGACGAAGATATTATGTAAAGAAATTTAATAATAAAAGGCAGTACCGACCTAAGAAAAAATTATCAGAATGTAAATGTTATAATTGCGGAAAACTAGGACATTTAGCAAAAGATTGCAAAATACCTAAAAATCAAAGAGCTAAGCAAGTATCAGAAATAATAATAAATGACGAAGAATACGTACAAATGGAATACATAGACTATGAATTAGAAAGTAATGATAGTATATATGAATTATCAGAAAATGAATTAGAATCAATACTAGAATCAGATAATGAAGACAATAAATTAACAGATGACTGAAAAAGAAATAAAAATAATAACCCAAGAAGAATACCAAGATGAAGAATCTACGGAACAAAAAGTGATATTTGATGAAAATATATTTGAACAAATAAAAGGAAAAGAATTAGACTTAAGTGTAGAAAAAATATTAGATATACCAAAAATGAAAAATTGGTTTAAAAGAAGTAAAGAAGAATACTATGTAATTAGCCAAAGAGAACATATAATAGATTGCAAATATACTAAAGGAAAAGCTAAAATACCAATAATAAATAAACGTATAATAAATAAAGAAATACAAGATATAAAGGCAAAAAACCCAATTAAATATGTACATCTAGGAGGAACAGAAATATTAATAAAAGCATGTTTTAGAGAAGGGATAGATACACCAATAGAAATTTATCTAGCAGATGATAGAATTATACAACCTATAGAAAAAAGTATAATAAGTGCAGTACGAGGAAATTTGATATATCAAAAATTTAAGTTCATAATTAGTGCTAACTATTCAGTAGCGATAAATGATAAAAATATAGATAAATCACTTGTATTATACTGGAAAATGTCAGGAATAGAATTAACCCCGGGTAGTAAGATATTTACAGCAAGATGTAAAAATCTATATATATTAACAACTAAACATAAGATAATGGCAAGAAATAAAATAAACAAAATAAAGATAGAAAATCCTTTTGAAAGAATAGTTACAGTTATAGATAACAATGAATATAGTTATAATGAATTAGACATAGAAGAAGATTTAGACATAGTAAAAGAAAGATTAAGCTCATCAAAAAGATTCAGTTCTGAAGTGGGACAAACATCATCAAATAAAACAAGCACATCAGGATAAGGTAGGATATAAAATACCTAAACTTATAGAGCAATTACCAGGAGAAATAAAACATCATCATTATTACATAACAAGAGTAATGAATGGAAGAAAATACTTAATACTAATAAATACAGGACAAGAAGAAAACTATATAACAAGAGAATTAATCACAGAAGATGAGATATTAACTAGTGAAAAATTATACCCCGAATTACCTAAAGGAATGATAACTAGTGAAGAAATAGCAGAAAAAGAAATAATTATAGGAGGAATAATTATGATAATAAGATTTAAAATATACCAAGGAGATAAAAATATTATATTAGGAATAAAATGGCTAGAAAAAGTTAAACCATACAACTTAGATAATGAACAACTAACCATACATTATGAAAATAAGAAAGTGACAATAAAAAGAACTATATTATAAATATGAAAATACATATACTAGTAAAAATAATAGTGGAAGGATACTACAATAGATACTACACACCTATGATAGATACGGGATCAGAAGTAAATTTATGTAGATATAATTGCTTACCAGAAGAGAAATGGGAAAAACTTAGAACACCCTTACCAGTAACAGGATTTAACAATGAAGGAAGCATAATTACCCACAAATCAAAAAATATAAAAATACAAATATGGGATAAAATACTTACTATAGAAGAAATATACAATTTTGAATTACCCACAAGAGATATGTTACTAGGAATACCATTCTTAGAAAAACTATACCCACACGTAATAACTAAAACACATTGGTGGTTTACAACACCATGTAAACAAAAAATAGGAGCAAAAAGAGTTTTAAAAAAGAAAAGAAAAACAACTGATTGGATAAAAGGAAGTGAGAAAATAACACAAAAATTAGAAAATGAAAAAGAAGATACTAATAAAATAGAATTAATTATTTTTTCAATAAATACAGTCAAAATAATCCAAGAAAAACTAGAACCATTGTATAGTGAAAACCCATTACAAGGTTGGGAAAAACATAAAACAAAGGTAAAAATAGAGCTAATTGATGAAAATAGTATAATAACACAAAAACCTTTAAAATACAATTTCAAAGATTTAAATGAATTTAAAATACACATTGACGAATTATTAGAACAAGGTTATATACAAGAAAGTAATAGTAAACATACAAGTCCAGCATTTATAGTAAATAAACATAGTGAACAAAAAAGAGGAAAAAGTAGAATGGTTATTGATTATAGAAATCTAAATGCAAAAACTAAGACATACAATTACCCAATACCAAACAAAATACTAAAAATAAGACAAATCCAAGGATATAACTATTTTAGTAAATTTGATTGTAAATCGGGATTTTACCACTTAAAGTTAGAAGAAGAATCCAAGAAACTTACAGCATTTACCGTACCCCAAGGATTTTATGAATGGAACGTATTGCCATTTGGATATAAAAATGCACCAGGTAGATATCAACATTTTATGGATAACTATTTCAAACAACTAGAAAATTGTATAATATATATTGATGATATATTATTATATTCAAAAACACAAGATGAGCATATAAAATTATTAGAAAAATTTATACATATTATAGAAATATCGGGAATAAGCCTAAGTAGAAAAAAGGCAGAAATAATGAAAAATCAAATAGAATTTCTAGGAATAGAAATAGATAAAAATGGAATTAAAATGCAAACTCATATAGTACAAAAGATAATAAATTCAAATGAACAATTAGATACAAAAAAGAAACTACAATCATTTTTAGGATTAGTAAACCAAGTAAGAGAATATATACCAAAATTAGCAGAGACTCTAAAACCATTGCAGAAAAATCTAAAAAAGGATATAGAGTACCACTTTAGTGAAGAAGATAAAAAACAAGTAAGAAAAGTTAAACAAATATGTAAAAATCTACCAAAACTATACTTCCCGGATGAAGATAAAAAATTTACATATATAGTAGAATCAGACGCAAGTGAAAAAAGTTATGGAGGAGTATTAAAATACAGGTATGATAAAGAAAAAATAGAACATCATTGTAGGTACTATTCGGGAACATTCACAAACCCGGAGATAAAATGGGAAATCAATAGAAAAGAATTATATGCAGTATATAAATGTTTATTGGCATTTGAACCATATATTGTTTATAATAAGTTTATTATAAGAACAGATAATACACAAGTAAAATGGTGGCTAACCAGGAAGATACAAGATTCGGTTACAACAAAGGAAATACGGAGACTAGTGCTGAATATATTGAATTTTACATTTACAATTGAAGTAATCAGTACTAACAAAAATGTCATTGCAGATTACATATCAAGACAAAGCTACACAGACTGACGAAGAAACAACCGAAAAGCTATACAATATCATCACTGCCCTTTCTTTAAAAATGGACAGTATGGAAATGAAACTAAACAAGATAAAATCTAATGAGGAGAAACTCAAAGCTACAAGTCAGCAGCATGACTATAAAAATGCGGAACTACGTCGATCGGAAGACGGTAAAATTCCAGAGCTAGAAGGAGACGTTGGGAAACTCCTAAAAACCCATAATGTTTGTTTAAATGCAGCTGCAGGAACAAGCAAGGAAAAAGAAGTTAGTAATAAACCAAAATACACACAAAACCTAAATAAAATATTCGAAAAACCATTTATTCCAAAATACCAAAAAGATCCATTATTCGTACCCCCACAAACTATTTCATACGTAGATAGCCTAAGCCAAGACAAGAAAACCTACAACCATATAACCAGAACATACGTAGAAAATATCTATAAAATACAAACCTTTTTAAACCTCAAACCAAGAGCTACAACAACCGAACCAAATACCGATTATATAACACAAAAATTACAAGGCTATAATAGACTTATTGCACTACCCAACACTAACCCCAAGCTAGTAGCAACCTGCTACAATTATGGATTATTGAACACCGTATATACTATGGATGGAACAGAATTGACAGCTATACCAGATCTATATAAAGCATTTATGAACTATAAACGAGTTACTAAAGGCAAATTATTTTTTATCAAGTGTTATGCGGCACCAGCAGAGATATTATTTGATGAGATAAAACCACCAATTCAAGTGGTAAAGATAGGATTGACCAGGGAAATGATCATCCCAGAAATTATTGAACAACAACCCGAGATACCAAAATTAGATATACCGGAATTTTATGCTAATAAACGAACTATAGGAATAGCAACTATTGTACAAGAATTAGCTACAAACTATACCAATGGAAACCCGATATGGAGCTATTATTCAAGAGATCAAGTCATGATATATTCACATTCCAGAGAAGTAAGACAACTAGACATGGAAGAAGTTAGACAGTGGGTCATAACACTGTTAAATCCAGAAAAGATGCCCCAAACAAGAGCTATCAAAAAGGAATTTATTTCAAAAAATTTATTAGCTAGATATTGTAAATTAGTAAGCCAAAAGTACTCAGACCATCTATGTACAAAGTGTAACGGAGAAGATAATTATATTCCAGAAGTGGAATTTGAATAAACTACGGAGACAATGTAATAAATCTATCATGAAGCTAAGAAGAAAAAGAGGAGAAGAAGACAAAAGCTAAGAAGAAAAAGAGGAGAAGAAGACAAAAGCTAAGAAGAAAAAGAGGAGAAGAAGACAAAAACTAAGAAGAAAAAGAGGAAAAGAAGACAATGACATGTAACAACCAAGAAGAAAAGCTACGGATGGAATTCAACAAAAAGGATTAGGCAAAGAAAAATGAAGAAGAAGACAAAACAAGATAATGACAAAAAGCTAGGAAAGCGACATCCACCGGACAAAATAAAACACTGAGCAGGAAAAGCAACGGATGAGATAAAAAGAAAAAAGCTAGATAGGAATATAATGTAAATTATTAAAGCATTATTAGTCTTTCTTTTTATTATTTTATGTAAAGGAAACAGTAGAAAAAACGCGTCACGGAATAGTTAACGCGTTATAGGACTAATATAAATAGATTAGCAGGATAAGAGAAGAGAGGCAAGACTTCTCTACGGGAAGCAAAAAGCCTTCTTCATCTTTGTAAAAACTCTCTCAACTACTTATAATAAAAAGATATTAAGTTTTTCAAAGCTATGGAACAACAATCCGAATCTATGCCAGAAATATCAAATCTACAAGAACAGGTATATCAATTTATGATTATGCATAGCTAAATTCTTATATTCCTGATAATCATCTTATAATACTATAGTTTTCATCATGTTATAGTAATGTTATAAAAAACAATTTGAGCAAGTTTGCCATGGAAGTATGCTTTAAGTAGTAACCTAGGCTAAGTCACTCCTAATGGGAAACCGGTGAGGCGAGGAGATGCCGTTTAGGGAAGTACCGCAGTTGAGGACATTGCTAGGGTAAATGATTAGAGCAAAGGGCCATGGTAGTGACTAAAAAAAAAAATTGTTTTTTATATATTATTATTATATGATGAATATGATAGTAAAATAAGAAGATTAGAAGGAATATCATAAGAAGAATAGCAATACATGAAATAATGATAACATACCTACTAGACGAAATGGCAGATAATTATAAGATATTAATCTTTTATGTACTTAAAAAGATAACCGAACCCGAAATAAGAAAAAATATATGGAATCAAATTCAAGAATATGAAAATCTAGTTTTAACAGAAATAATTAACCAAGAATGGAGTGAAGAACTAGAAGAACTAGAAGAAGCATATAATAATGACGAACTAGAAAGAGTATATAATTATGACTATACAAATACATGGGACTCAGGACCCGAAACAGACTAAAATATGATAAATTACGAATATTTAAATTATTGGACAGAAACTATGCTTGAAATAGGTAAAACCGAACAAAATATGAAAAATGATTTAGATAATTATATGCAAACTAAAAAAAATCACACACATAAAGTCATTAAATAAAAATATAGAAAAATTATTGTTATTAAAACTTTAGCTAAAGAAAATTATAATTTAGCATTTAACCAGCGATGAATCAAAAATCTAATCAATTACCAACACAGTTAGCAACTAATCAATCTAAAAGACCTATAACAGAGCTAATCGGAGCTATACCCGACCCCAAACCCCAATTTGGTATCACTTGAATTATACTGGTATGTATGGACAAACTTTGTCCCAAGTAAACTCAAGCCGTTAAACAAGAATCACAATGTTAAGACAGCCAACCGATTACATCAAGAAATCAATTAAGCTAACTAACCATGTTTCCAACCTTTTACTCATTTCAGATAAACCTCAACACAAGCATGTTTAAGGTCACCAAGTAGAACAACAACCAATCAACCACATATATTGCAAGTAGTCAAACATAGGGGCAATCAGTGCCCCCCCAGGTTGCAAACTCTCCTGCTGTCTCCTTTCACAATTTCACATTAAAGATTTTGTATAAATTTTCAATAGCGATTTCGATCGCTTTCCATCCTTATTACCCCTGACCACCCTTATTACCTCGGCCACCCTTATCACCCCAACCCACACCTTATTTCTTCATGTTGCGGCGCGCAACCCGATCCCACCGTACAATTTTTCAAACACAACAATCACAAACAGTAGATAAGGCACTACACACAAGTACAACAAGTTCAAATAAGCAATTTACACATTGGTTCATGTTCTCAATTACTTCTCGAGCCAATATCAAAACCAAGTTACATGTGTCCCAAAATCAAGAATGCCCACATAATCATATTTAACAATTTACCACAATTCAAGTGTTTCAAATTCCCTCCACAATAAGCCAAATATGCCATCACAATGGTTGTTCCCAATTCTTTACCAATCTCGATTACCTTTTTATCTTTCAATGCATATTTCATACCACACCACACGTAGTTCAACATCAATCGAATGCTCAACAAGGAAATCAAAGAATTACGTACAATTTCTCAATTTAACACATGCCAAAACAATTCGCACACATTTGGGCGATTTTACAAGAATCAAAATTAGCCATACATACCAGATATCGACTTCCGTTAACTTCCTACTTTATGCTTACCCAAGCTATCTTACTCTTGCCAACCTGGTTCTTGAAGACTCTTACTCCTACTCACTTCTTTTTTACTAAAAATCAAGTTCAATAATCATGCATGAGTGTAAAATTCTATTTTCAAAAGCTACTATATGCCAACCTCTCTTTACCCAATTTAAAACTAAAAAATTGAGAAAATAGCTAGGGTTTTTACCTTGAAAAGATTGGGGAAGTTGAATCCTTGCCCTAGAATCCTTTGGACTAGATGTTTGGAACAATCCTTGAGGATGAAAGACTTCTCTCTCTAAAACCCCTCTCTTCTCTCTCTAATTTTGGTAAGATGATATGATAAAAATGAAGGGGAAAGGTGTTATATTAAAAAAGAGGTCGGGTCAAAATGTTACAAAATCTGGGCCGGGGCGAATCTGCGGTGCACTTTGCGACCGCAGAATCAACATGCGGTCCGCATAGTGACCGCAGAATGGCCTCAAAAATGACTCAAGTTCTGTTACAGAATGCGACCAATATGCGGTCCGCATTCTTGATCTGCGGTCGCAAAGTGCACCGCGGATTCATTATGCGATCGCATATCGACCGCATTTTCAACATGATTTTTGGGAGTCTTCTGTTAAGGTCTGCGGCAAGAATGCGGTCCGCATAGCAGATCTGCGGTCGCATTCTTGACCGCAGAATTGACATTTTTCGGAAAAATTAATTCTCTACATTTTTGAAACTTAAATCACTACCAAGGGTCCGAACCGCGGCGAGCAAGCTCACCGCGAAGAATTCTACGCATTCCTAACACATCATTCGAACCACGACACCATAACTACTAGGTTTTATGCACAAAAATTTTTAGACATAAGGTCAATAGAATAACATAAGCATGGTAATCAGAATTCATTTTCAAGTACTAATCCTAGCTTTGATATATACATGAGATAGATAAGATGAAGATAAAGAATAGAAGAATCATGGAGAAACAGTGAAGAAAAATCCTAAAATCTATCATGCCAAGTAACAGAAAGAGAAGCAGAATCAGATTAACATGCTTATTTTAGCAAATGAAGGAACAGAAGGGGTGATATAAACCAATCTTTAAGGCAAAACCTTAGTATAAAACATGAAATGAAGAAGAACAGGGAGACCTAGAGAAACAAACAAAGATAAAACAAAATAACCCTAATATAGGAGATGAAGGGGAATGGGGAATCAAACGGCTAAACCTAGTACTAAATTAAACATGCCAAGAGATAGAAGAGAAGAACATTCAAGCTATTGCAAGCTAGCAAAAATCAACTTAATACAAAGATAAAAAAGAATGAGAGTCAAAAACTGAACTAGTACTGGAACTAGACATGCAAAACAACAGAAGAAATATCAAGAACCAACAAGATGAAGAACTCTAATACTAACAAAGGACGAAAAAGGAGAAGGATATCAAGGTCATATCTTCAAAACAGAGAATCAAAACAAGATCCAAACAACGAGATAACCCTAGTATAAGAGAAGAAGAAAAAATGGCTAGAAAACTAAACATGCAAGGAATCATAAAAGAAGAACAATCATGCTATTGAAAGTTAACAGATCAGGAACCAAAATATACACAACAGATGAGGAAGAAAAGTCAATCAAGATAGATCTTTTAACTCAGAGAAACAGAACATGATCGAAACAAACAAAAACAGAAGAAAGACATGAAAATGAACAAGTTGAAAAACCCTAATACTAATAGAAGATGAAGAAGCACATGGGACAAAGAATTAAACAAAAACATCAAGACAACAGATACAAAACAAAATAAAGCATGAACATGAACAAGTGAAAGAAAGCAAGTAAAGCAAATAGAGAGGGAGGGGACTTAGCTTGCAGGGCCGGTCCCCTGAGCTTCCTCTCACTCTTTTCACTTTTTTTTTTCAGACTTTTTTTTTATTTCTTTATTTTTCTTTATTCTTGGTTTCTTTTCTAAATTTGTTTGTTAGACTTCAAGATGAAATATTTTTGAGGTTTTTTGGTTTGGAGGGGGTATTCAAAGGGGTAAAGGGTAGATCTTGGAAAAAGGGGTTTGGGTTTGAGTCGCTGGATTAGGGTTTCGGTGACTTCTTTTTTTGATATTCGACGGGATCAAGGCAGATTCGAGGGAAACCAAGGTTGTGGGGGGTTAGATCGGACCATGGTGGTTCTTTTGGCGTTGGTTTGGAGAGGAGTCTCATAGATTTGGGTCACTGGACGTAGATTCCGATGACCGAAAAACCAAGAACGGGGGAGGGTTTCCAGGTTTCTCGGGGTTTTGGGTGGTGTTTGAGGTGAAGAAGATGAAGAAGAAGGTCTTGGGGTGTGGCCGGAGACCACCGTGGGAGGTGGTGGCCTCCATGGCCGGCGAGGTCAGTGGAGAAGGAACGAAGAAGAAGAGGGAGAGATGGAGAAGAAAGCCAAGGCGGCTAGGGTTAGGGCTTCGCACAATGGCCGGTCTTCACACGACCAAAGCCTTTTATACTTGAGGCAACTAAGGTGATCTGGGCCGTTGATTTGCTGATGATCAACGGCCACCAATGGCATTACTAAAACGGTGCCGTCTCATTGCAAATGAGACCAACTCTCTCGACCATTAGATTAGTTTAAGCGGACGGTTGAGATTTGATCTCGCATTTTAATTAATTAATTAATTCCGTCAATTGCCTCAGTCGTTGGATTAGGCCTGATGAACGGCTGAGATCACCTGTCTCTTAATGAATTGGACCATTTCCTTTGGGCTTAAGGACTGGGCCGGCCAATTGTGTCGTATTTGGCCCAGTCTCATTACACTATGTATTTTTTTTGTAGTTTTCTGTTATTTTAATTATTTTTTATGTATTTTCTTGCTGTATTTTATTTCCTATTTTTATATTCTTTTCCAATTACTAAAATTCTTATTTATTTCCTATTTTGTTTTCCAATATTTTTGATATTTTTTATTATTTTCTACTCTATTTTCGCTAGTAATGCTCTTTTTTGTTAATTTTATTTTTAACTACTTAATTCAAAAATGCAAGTATTTAACCTATTTGTTTTTATTTTCTAATTTTATTCAAACACACAAAATGTATCTAATTCCAAACAAATCATGCAATTACACTCAAAAATATTATTTATTTAATTTTGGAATTTATTTGCTTAGTGCAAAAATCACGTGCTCACAGCTGCCCCTCTTTGCTCGGGAACACGAAGAGTTTCAGTGCAAAGACAAGTGAGCAGTAATGAGAGATTTTTGCACATTGGCATATTCCGTGAAAGCATTTTTGAAAATCTTTTGACCGCACCCTGCTTCAGAGGTTGCCTATATATCCTGGGCTAAATAGGAATCGGGTCGGTGTAGTTCGGGAAGGTCTAGTAGTTTGAAACTACCAGCGAATTGCTGTTGTTTCTGTTATTGCTATTGTTGCTGAGTGACTCCTTATTACACGGGATAAAAATTAAATAAAGAACCTATTCTTAGCTATGGTCTATGAATTACAAGAAAATCCTATATATGTCTTGTCTTCTTGTATTGTCTCACTCTTCCATATTGCATGTTGCTCTTTATTTGCATCTTCCATTTATTGTGAATTTTTGCTCATGACTTGCTTCTAACATACTGCTTTTATCCATTTGTATGACTTCAAAATGTGCTTCTTGCTTCCAGGTCGATACCTGCTTATTGCAAAAACAAAGAAAACTTTTTCCTCTGCCATAATATTTTCATGTTACGGTGTTACTCATGTTAGCTAACACAAACCAAAGTTGCATGGCATTAAAAATTGCAGAAAAGTATTCCCTTGTTATCCAGGTGGGCGCCTGATGCATGAAATTAAAATTTGCAGAAAAATATTCCCTTGTTATCTAGGTGGGCGCTTGATGCATGAAATTAAAATTTTAAGAAAAATATTCCCTTGTTATCTAGGTGGGCGCCTGATGCATGAAATTAAAATTGCAGAAAAAATATTTTTCTTCTGCCCCAGTATGGGATTTTCATGTTACGGTGTTACTCATGTTAGCTAACACAAACCAAAGTTGCAAAAATTAAAATTGCGGAAAAGTATTCCTTTGTTATCCAGGTGGGCGCCTGATACATGAAATTAAAATTGCAGAAAAGTATTCCCTTGTTATCCAGGTAAGCGCCTCTGATGCTTGAAATTAAAAATTACGGAAAAGTATTCCCTTCTTCGAGAAGACTCTTACATTCAACTTGCTTCAAATATATTCCCTTATTCTTGAGGTGGGTGCCTGCTTGCAAAACTTTGAAATGTATTCCCTTGTTCTTCAGGTGGGCACCTGCTTGCCAAACTTAGAAATGTATTCCCTTATTCTTCAGGTGGGCACCTGCTTGCAAAACTTTGAAAAGTATTCCCTTGTTTTTCAGGTGGGCACCTGCTTACTACAAAAATAAAGAAAAACTTTCTGCCCATGTATGGGGCTTAAAATCTATCATGCTATTAACTGTTAGATAAAAAAGAAGTATTTCATTTTGAAAAATATTCCCTTGTTATCCAGGTGGGCACTCGATTTCAAAAATTAAGAAAAATATTCCCTTGTTATCCAGGTGGGCGCCTGATTACAAAAACTAAGAAATATATTCCCTTGTTATCCAGGTGGGCGCCTGTGTAACGACCCGGCCGGTTGTTTTTGAAATTTACGGTTTGATAACTGGGGTATGAATTTTAAAGATGATACCTTCCTCTTGTTTTTGGTATTTTCTTTGATTGGATGACTTTGAACCATGAATTCCTTCACTTATTGCCGAACTTTCTTTTTGATGTTTTCTATCTTTCCACATTGGTCACATTCACTTTAAAGTGATTAGTGACGATTTGTTCCTGTTTAAATCACAAAACAAAATTTATTAGATATAAGCCGCTGGCAACTGGCATCTGCCGTTCCTGCCTCTTATTGCTTTCCTCTTTTTGCTTTTTCTCCCACTGTGTGGTCTTTCAGCTGACTATCTCTTGCAAACTCTTTTTGTATTTTCTTGCTTTATTCACTTTTTGTTTTCTTTTCTTTTGGCTCTGTTTGCCGAACTCCTTTATTTCTTTCCGTCTTTTACTTTTCTTTCTTTTCTGATCTAGTGTTATTTCAGCTCTTATTGTCGGAGCTGGTAGTTAGCTTTAAAAGGCAAACAATGAAATGTAGAAAAATGAAAAAGAAAAGGTGAGGATGTTTTGGAGAGGTGGTAGAACTTATCTGGGTATGTCGGCCGATTCCGTTGACCATGCCATGTATTTAAACTCCGACCCGGTTCGTTCAACCCATTATTCTGACTCCAAATTGTTCTCGACCCAAACCGATCCTATTTTGTGTTGCCTTTTCTCTTTTCCATAATAATCCTTACGATCGCCCTATGGTGCCTCGAAACGTTTTCACCAATAGAACTCTCTCATTTATTTTCTCTCTCCCTCACAATCGCTCTACAGTGCCATTAAAGGTTTTCACTGACAAGACTCTCTCATTTTTATTCTCTCAACCTCACAGTAGCCTCATAGTGCCGGTTAAGGTTTTCACCGATGAGACTCTCTCATTTTTTATCATTTTTCATTTTTGTTTCTTTTGTCTTTTGTTTTTCTGTACCACTGATGTTGTCCAATGTTTCGTTCTACCATCATTGCATTTTTTATTCTCTTGAAATTGATTAGAAGGTCTTTCTTTGGACTGTAACGTGACTTTTGGATGGGTTAAGAAAGAAAGTTAAAAGGCTCAAAATTTACGAGGGTTTAAAAATATTTGCAACTCTTGGAACTATAAAACATAACTTCTGCCCCAGTTTCAATATGTGGGGGATTTTTGGATTTTTCCTTTATTGTGACTGAACCTCTGTGAGGCTGCCTACGTACCCTTTCGGGATCAAGTCAAACGTAGTTCACTACTACGCCATAAATGTATGAATTTCTTTTGACTTTTTCACGATTTCTTTGTCTTTTTCTTTTCTTTTCTTTTTCTCTTTTTTTTCCTTTACTTTTTTTTCATTCATTCATTTTTTCATTTTTCTGTATTGTGTTTTTCATTTTTCTTTATGCTACTTTCTTTTTGTGTCATAAACAATTCTGAGAGAGGGTATGAAAGAATATATCAAACATGGCTCAAAGGGGATGTCAATGGATAAAGTCTTTGGATAGAGAATAAAATGCCTTCATCATTTCAATTCCAAAATCACAACAAAATACAATCATACAATTGAAAAGGAATCATACATAGTATCTTTTGACCGCATCTGAATTGATAGCAGTCTCTACGCACTTCCCTTCAATGTCTGTCAAATATAATGCCCCATTGGACAACACCCGTGATACCGTAAATGGTCCCTGCCAGTTTGGCGCAAATTTGCCCTTTGCTTCGGCCCAATGCGGTAAGATGCGCCTCAATATGAGTTGTCCAACTTCAAACTTCCGAGGACGCACCTTCTTATTATATGCTCTGGCCATTCTTCGTTGATACAATTGCCCGTGGCAAACTGCTGCCAACCTCTTTTCGTCAATCAGACTTAATTGTTCCAGCCATGCTTTTACCCATTCTTCATCATCTATTCCAGCTTCAGCTATGATTCACAATGACGGTATCTCTATTTCTGCGGGTATGACAGACTCTGTCCCATACACCAATGAATAAGGTGTGGCGTCGATAGAAGTGTGCACTGTTGTGCAATAACCCACAAGAGCAAAAGGTTCTCATGCCATTGTCTGGATTCCTCCACCATTTCCTGAGGATCTTCTTTATATTCTTGTTTGTAGCTTCTACTGCCCCATTTTCCTTTGGCCTATACGGTGTGGAATTGCGATGTGTGATCTTAAATCTCTGGCAAACTTCGCCATGAGGTGACTGTTCAGATTGTCCCCGTTATCTGTGATGATTACCTTGGGAATTCCGAACCGGCATATAATATTTTCATGCACAAAATCCACCACAGCTTTCTTCGTCACCGCCTTGAATGTCTTTGCCTCCACCCATTTAGTGAAGTAATCAATCACGACAAAGATGAATCTATGCCCATTTGAAGCCGCAGGCTCTATCGGTCCGATAACATCCATGCCCCAAGCAACAAACGGCCAGGGTGCAGACATCGTATGCAATTCATAAGGCGGGGAATGGATTAGATCTCCATGTACTTGGCATTGGTGGCATTTCCTCACATATCTGATACAATCCCGCTCCATGGTGAGCCAATAATACCCGGCTCTCAGAATCTTCTTTGCTAAGATATACCCGCTCATATGGGGTCCGCAGGCCCCAGCGTGCACCTCAATCATAATCTTATCAGCTTGTTGCGCATCCACACACCTCAACAATCCCAGGTCTGGTGTTCTTTTATATATGATTCCTCTACTGAGGAAAAATCCATTAGCTAAGCGTCTTACAGCTCTCTTCTGATCTCCGGTGGCTTGCTCCAGGTATTTACCTGCCTTCAAGTATTCCTTGATATCATGATACCACGGTTCTCCATCCAACTCTCCTTCCACAGCAAAACAGTAAGCATTCTGATCACGTACCTGGATCTGAAGTGGATCTATATAGGCTTTGTCCGAATGATGTAACATAGAGGATAGTGTGGCCAGAGCATTTGCAACTTCGTTGTGCATTCTTGGGATATGTTTGAACTCTATGGACAGGAATCTTTGGGACAACTCATGCAAACAATGCCGATAAGGTATCGATTTCAGATCCCTTATTTCCCATTCTCCCTGAATTTGATGTATCAAAAGATCCGAGTCACCCATGACCAAAATCTCTTGAACACCCGTATCTATTGCCATCCTCAATCCCAATATACATGCCTCATATTCGGCCATATTGTTGGTAGAGAAAAATCAAAGCTGAGCGGTGACGGTATAGTGTTGACCCATTTCTGAGATGAGTACTGCTCCGATACCAACTCCCTTACTGTTGACGGCTCCGTCGAAATACATCTTCCATCCTGGCTTCTCGCCCTGTTCTATTTCTTCGACATTTATTGCCTCCTCGTCCGGAAAATATATCTTTAATGGCTCGTATTCATCATCCACGGGATTCTCTGCCAAGTGATCTGCAACTGCTTGCGCCTTCATCGCCGTACGAGTTACATAAATGATGTCAAATTCTGTGAGCAAAATCTGCCCTTTAGCAAGTCTTCCTGTAGGCATGGGCTTCTGGAATATATACTTCAGAGGGTCCAACCGCGATATCAAATACGTGGTGTATGCTGATAGATAATGCTTCAACTTCTGAGCCACCTAAGTCAATGCACAACAAGTTCTTTCTAGTTGAGTATACTTTACCTCGTAAGATGTGAATTTCTTACTAAGGTAATATATAGCATGCTCTTTCTTGCCCGTCTCATCGTGCTGTCCTAGCACACACCCAAAAGAATTGTCAAGCACTGTCAGATATAAGATCAAAGGTCTTCCCGGCTCTGGAGGAACTAGCACTCGAGGATTTGCTAAATATTTCTTGATTTTGTCGAAGGCTTCCTAACATTCATCAGTCCATTTCACTGCTGCATCTTTCTTTAACAACTTGAAGATTGGCTCACATGTTGATGTCAACTGAGCGATGAACCGGCTAATATAATTCAGCCTTCCCAATAAGCTCTCCTCTTGTTCTTTGGCGGAGGTAGAATCTGGATAGCTTTGATCTTTGATGGATCTAGTTCAATACCCCGCCGACTTACTATAAATCCCAATAGCTTCCTTGAAGGCACTCCAAAAGCGCATTTTGCAGGATTGAGTTTAAGATTGTACCTCCGGAGTCTTTGGAAAAACTTCCTCAAATCCCTCACATGATCATGTTGCTTCTTGGACTTTATGATGACGTCGTCCACATACACTTCGATTTCTCGATGCATCATGTCATGGAACATTGTGGTCATTGCCCTCATATAAGTAGCTCCGGCATTCTTTAACCCAAATGGCATCACTCTATAGAAACATGTTCCCCAAGGTGTGATGAAAGCGGTTTTCTCCGCATCTTCTTCGTCCATTAGGATCTGGTGATAACCCGCATAGCAATCTACAAAAGAACCGATCTCATGCTTGGCGCAATTGTCGATTAATATGTGGATATTTGGCAATGGGAAGTCATCATTTGGACTGGCTTTGTTGAGGTCTCTGTAATCCACACACACCCTGGTTTTATCCATCTTTCTTTGGGACTGGCACAACATTTGCTAACCAGGTGGGGTACTTAGTAACTCGTATGACCTTTGCCTCAAACTGCTTATTCACCTCTTCTTTTATCTTTACGCTGATGTCCGTTTTGAACTTTCTCAACTTTTGCTTCACTGGCCGGCATTCAGGATAAATAGGCAACTTGTGTACCACCAAATCAGTACTAAGTACGGGCATGTCATCATAGGACCAAGCAAAGATGTCCTTGAATTCATGCAGCAACTTTATTAACTCTTCCCCGAGGGAGGTTTCTAAATGTACACTGATTTTCGTCTCCCGGACACTATCTTCACTCCCCAAATTGATAGATTTTGTTTCACTCAAGTTCGGTTTGGGTTTTTCCTCATACTGATTCAGGTCCTTACTTATTTCCTCCAAGGTTTCCTCATCCTCATATTCTATCTCACTATCATTCTCAATTTCTTGTATAATAATTCGATTGTTAGAACTGGGCCGGGAATTCTTCATGCATGACATATCATCAGAATCAGCACATATGGATCTGTACAAAAGAAAAAAGAAAATATAAAAAATAAGGCAAAAATGAAGAAAGAAGAAAAGCTGCATTTCATTGATATCTCAAAGATGAACAAATTTTTGGGTACATTTTGATTTCCATGGGGGGTGGGGGGACTACAAAAAGTAAAATTGCTTTTCCGGGGAAACGATGATGAATTTCAAAAGCTAACTACCAAGATTCCTTCCTGATTGGGAAAGGAGTGGCTTCCCAGTTGTTGAGCGCAACACCAGATCCCACGAACTGAACGTCTATCTTGCTAGTACCCTCTCCCATTTCTACCATGTTCACGTCCCCAAATAACATTTCGAACCTCATCAAGAGCTCCTCATCAGGTCTGGTCTCAACATACCTAGACGCAGCAGATGTCAGATGTTGTTTTGTACCATGCTTGGCAAAGGTGTCGGACAGTTTTGGTATAGGTTTAGGAAGGGTCCAGTTTTTCTTTTTGGTTCTCTTGGCTTTCTGGATGTCGGCGTGGGTGGGTTTGAATCCCAAGCCGAAGGTGTCATTGTTCACTGGCAGATGGACTGGTTGAGTTATTCCTTGCAAGGCTATTCCTAGCCCTTTTCCCGGTGCAAATCCATTTTTGATCATCTCTCTGGCTACCATCACAGCGGCAGGTGCCACTGTAGGGATTGGCAATTTCTCACCTTCACCAATCTTGTTCACTGCTACAGCATCTGTCACCTGGTACACCCAGGGACCCTTTTCTCCATCCACATCCTCGAAGGGCATTATGGCATTGCAGGTGTCTCCCTCTCCATGCACTGTGATTTCTTGTTGCTCCCATTCAAACTTAACCATTTGGTGCAAGGACGATGGCACGACTTTGGCTGCGTGGATCCATGGTCGGCCCAGCAATAGATTGTAGGACACAGCAATGTCTAACACCTGAAACTCCATCGTAAAGTCTACTGGCCCAATGGTGACCTCCAAGATGATATCCCCCAAAGTGTTCTTACTTCCTCCGTCAAACCCTCTCACATTCACACTATTCCTTCGGATTCTGTCAGGATTGATATTCAGCTTTCCAAGAGTCGAAAAAGGACAAATGTTTGCACTTGAGCCATTATCTATCAACACCCGAGTGACCACTGATTCTTTGCTTTTCACAGTAAGGTAGAGCGCCTTCTTATGTTCAGTCCCTTCAATGGGCAATTCACTATCTGAGAACGTAATCTTGTTGGACTCAAAGATCTTGTTGGTAATCTTCTCGAGATGACAGACCGAGATCTTTTCAGAGACATGCGCCTCATTAAATATCTTCATCAATGCTTTTCTGTGTTCCTCCGAATGAATCAACAATGAGAGCAGAGAGATCTGTGCAGGTGTCTTCCTCAACTGCTCTACTATCGAGTAATCTTGAGATTTTATCTTCTTGAGAAATTCTTCTGCTTCTTCTTCGGACACAGGCTTCTTCATATGACTCTCTTTCACCACCTTCATTTTTCTTAACTCTTCCGGGGCAAAACACCTCCTGGAACGAGTTAGACCGTGTGTCTCGTTGATCTCTCAAGTCACTTCT
Source organism: Nicotiana noctiflora (assembly GCA_032618575.1). NCBI lineage: Eukaryota > Viridiplantae > Streptophyta > Magnoliopsida > Solanales > Solanaceae > Nicotiana > Nicotiana noctiflora. The sequence continues at coordinate 183,445 of JASVEL010008390.1, read as the reverse complement.
TTTCCTTTGTACACTACTGCCACCTTGTTGTAGTTCCAAGGTACAGCCTTAGTATCTACCACCGACATCTGCACCACCGGCCTTATAATTACCGGTTCCATACACGCACCTTTCACTGTCAACACTGGTTTCAACCCTGGCACCACAACTTTCAAAGTCTCAACCGCTGGTTGCTTTTTCACTGGTACTTCAACTACTACTTCCCCTTTCTCAATTTCCTTTCCTCCTTTGCTGCTGGCATTTATCATCATGACCGACAGGGATGGCTTCCGGCTGTTCTCCTCTTGTGCCAACTCTATCATTTGTGCTTCATGATGAGCCGACAGTGGATTCTGAGTAATGTTCGGAACCTCTAGAGAGTGTACCTCAATCCTACGGCTATCAATGAGCTCTTGAATAGCATTTTTCAAATGCCAACATTTCTCAGTGTTGTGTCCCGGTGCCCCAGAGTAATACTCACACCTGATCGACTGATCGATATTCTTTGGAGGTGGGTTCGGAAGCTTTGACTCGATTGGGCTCAACATTCCCAATTCCTTTAATCGGTGATAGAGGCTAGTATAGGATTCCCCCAGCGGGGTGAATGTTTTCTTCGCCTGATTCCTGTTCCTCATCTCTGGGTCGGGCCTGAAGTTGGGTTTGTTCGGGTTTCTGTAAGTTCTAGAAGGGGGGTAGGTGTTTTGTGTGTGATAAACATTCTGCGGGGCCTGGGCTCGCCATACCTGTGGTGGTGGTGGATAAGTTTGGGCTTGTGGATTACGGTAGTGTGGGGTAGTAGGTGGGTAGTATGGTGGAGGTGGGTTGTATGATGTTGGTGGGTTGTATGGTGTTGGTGGGTACGGCTGATATGGTCGTGGTGGGTGATGGTATTGGCTACGATTCCAGGGTTTACTCTCCACAACTGACACCTCTTCTTTCTTCTTCTTCCCAATGGCTCCTCCATTCCCTGTCTGGATGGCCTGATTTGTGGCCTTAATTGCAGAAAAGCTCATAATCTTGTTAGTTTTCAATCCTTCTTCCACAAAACTTCCCATTTTTACGACTTCGTTAAAATTCTTGCCAATGGCTGACACTAGATGTCCATAGTAGGTAGGCTCCAAGGCCTGCAAGAAATAGTCTACCATTTCACTTTCTTTCATCGGCGGATCCACCCTCGCCGCCTGTTCTCTCCACCTAAAACCATACTCTCGAAAGCTTTCACCAGGTTTCTTTTCCATCTTAGTGAGTGACAACCTATCCGGTATAATTTCCAAATTGTACTGGAAATGGTTAGCAAATGCTTGTGCGAGATCATCCCAGATGAACCATCTGGTGTGATCTTGGCGCGTGTACCATTCCAATGCAGAACCACTCAAACTTTGGCTAAAGTACGCCATCAGAAGCTCATCTCTTCCCCCTGCGCCCCGCATCTTGCTGCAGTATCCTCTAAGATGGGCCACCGGATCTCCGTGTCCACTGTACATGTCAAACTTCAGCAACTTGAACCCGACAGGGAGTTGCACTTCTGGAAACAGACATAGGTCTTTGTACGCCACACTTACTTGTCCCCCTAGCCCTTGTATGATACGAAAGGACTGCTCCAAACTCCTCATCTTTCTGGCCATCTCCTCTTGTTCTAAGTTCCTGACAGGTTTTTCTTCGATCGCCTCCATCAACGGGGTGTGAGATTCATAATACCGAAAGGTTGGTTCAGGCGAGTAGTAGTGGGTGTCTTGTACATGGAACAATGGCTCACTGGATGACTTATGCAATGCGGCAGGTGGAGGTGCTACATATACCGGGGCGACCTGTGGTGGCTGGGGTGGCACTTGTTTTGACAGTGGCGGTGGTACCTGAGAGGTGGAGGCATAATAGTGGTGATAGTCTGGATATGTAGAGGATGAGTTCATAGTGGGTAGCTTAGGGTTAGGTTTGGCTGGAGGGACATATACTGGGTTAGCGGGATAAGTAGGTAAGGGTTGACCCCTCGACCAAGCCCGGTATATCTCAGCCATCTGTTGTTTAAGCTTGTACATTTCTTCTTTCATTCCCGTCATGTCCACAACTTCCTCTTCTTGGACGGGGTCCATGACTGTTGTTTCAATTTCTTGAGATACGGCCTTTGTCATTGTCTTAGATCTTGTGTTGTAGGGATGAGTAGCCAGGATGCCAGTTGCCAGCTAGAATCTGAATCTCATAAACAGCAACACCCGTTAGTGGTTAGCACATAAAGAGATAAGATGCAACGATTTGGAATAATCACATTTTGCCTTTGATCGTCATGCATCATCCCGGCCTTTGTTTTATTTTGAACCAATCATTCTTTTTTTTCTTCTTTTCTCTTTTTCTTCTTTTTTTTTCTTTTTTTTCTCTTTTTTTTCTTTTTCTTTTCTTTCTTCTTTTTTTTTTCTTTCTTTCTTTCCTTTCCCTCCCTTTTTTACTTACTTTATTGATTTGCGTTCCTATTTATTTGCCTATCGTAAATAAAGAATTGACATAAAGCAAAAGGATTGACAACAACTCTTGATTTCTCATTGATAGTTCAAAAACATTGGTTTACAAGATGGCGTTGTGTTACTAATGCAAAGAAATATGAATACAGAATGCATGCCCTATGAATACATCAATGCTCCTAGTGCCCGCGAGACATCGTTCGGTCTTGCCGCGGGCCTATATGCTAATCCCCTTTGGAGCCTATCTAGGTCGGACATGACTTGCTGCACAAAGAACTTCACAGCTGACACAAATGTTGCCCGGGACATTTCTTCACATAGCTGGCTCTTTCGGGTGATGTACTGAGAAATATGAATAATTTTCTCTCGAATAACCCCTTTCTCTTGAAGCAATCGGCTGATCTGTTCGGTGCGAGCATCTAAAGTGCGTTGGTTCTCCTTTTGCATTTGTTGTAGCTCAAACTCTAATCGAGCCATAGTCGTGTAACAATGTTCTCTTTCTTCTTCGAGATCTTTGATGACCTTGTTACTTTTAACAGTGGCTGTAACAAACTTCTTTCTTAGTCGAGCTACCTCAAACTCATGCTTATCCTGTAGCTGCTGAACCAACTTGGCTCTTTCCTCGGCATCTTTGGCCAGTTGCTTCTGAGCCCTGACTAACTCCTTTTCTGCTTTGTCTAAGTCGAAGCTGTAGTCATTCACCTTGCGCCAAAGAGTTTCAATCAATTTCTCATCTCGGGCTAAGCGAACAGGGGTCTCGGATGCAATTTTCATTTTAGCAACCTGAGCCTTCAGAATTTCATTTTCTCTTTTCAGTTGCTTTTTCCCTCCTTCGTCGGATGCTGCCTGCAAACCACTTTCAAACTGGAGATCTCTCAACTGTTTTTCTAGCAAGCTTATCTTGGCCTTATATTAACTTTCTTTGGCCGCCCAATTCCTGTTTTCCTTAGATTGCTCCACCAGATCTTGCAAGTGAGGTCTTTTCGAAGGCCTGTCATGCTCAATACCCCGTCGATACCATGCGGAATACCCTGACGACACTTTACCTCGAGCTCTGTTCTGCACACAAGTCTCTACTTTCAAATTCTGACACACATTCCAAATCTGTCGGACCTTTGTTTCCGGGAATTGCCCATCCGGACTAATCTCTATCACTTGCGAACCGAGGTCCCCATCCTTTGGTATAACTTGACATCTACCAAGCTGTCGCAGTGCCCTGTACGGGGCATAAGGCTGGATACTTTTTAAACCCATGATAAAAAAATGTGACCCTTCTGTCTGCATATAAATCACCTCGTCGAGAGGCAACCAATCATATGTCCAATCAATCTGGCCGTCGGTCAATGATCGTAGATGCGAAATCCAATCCTTTACTCCTTCTGGCAACCTAACTTCTTTTATTCTCGTGTAAAATTCTTCAAGTCACGTTCTTCCAGTCGGCCCATAGCTTGAGAACGAAGGATGATGGCATAGATGTTCGATCAACCAGATTTGCAAAATCAAGTTGCACCCCTTAAAGAAGTTGGACCCTGCTTTGCATGTAGTCAAGGCACGGTAGATGTCGGCTAAAATCATTGGAGCAAGAGTACAATTGTCTTGTACTACCAAAGTGCTTGCTACCCCGGCAACCTTTATATCAATGTGCCTGTCTTTTCTCGAAAATATGATAACCCCGAGAAACGCCACTAAGAAAGCAAACCGTCGATGCTCCTCCCATTTTGCCCGGTTGGACTTGCTACAAAGCTTGTTCGTGGAGTCGTTAAAACCCCCGACATGTCCATATCTGCTATAAATGACGTTTAGGGAGCAAAATCCGTTGGCTAAATCCTCATTGTGGACATTTCTAGCAATTTTCAAAGAATCCAAGAAGCGGTGCACCGTTACAGCTCACGGGGCCACTGGGTATTTTTCTTTCATGGGGACCTCATTCTTCCCTATGTAGAAATCAATTTCCTCCAGAGTGGGAGTGAACTCAAAGTCCGGAAGATGTAGTACATTGTGTGCAGGATCCCAATATGTGACCAATGCTCTGATTATGTCGCCTCGGGGAATTATGTCCAATAATCCTGTGAGATCCTTTAAGTAGCCTTTGATCCAGTTTTGACCCTCTATTCCCATGTCATTCCACCATAGCCTTAGCTCCAAAGGGATTTTATTCATTAAGGCGAAAGGTTCGTTCTGTATTGTGCTCATCCTGCACATTTATTAAGGTGATTTTATTTAGAAAAGAGAAAAAATGTTTTTCAATGTAAATTTTCATTTTTGAAAGAGACATGACTGTCGCAGTGGCCATTTTTGCCAAAACAGCCTTCCGGCGTCCTTTCGGAACGTTCGGCTGTTTCCAAAAATAGCGATCACTCCGATTTGAAACGAAAATATTTTTGGTCTTTTTTTCTAAAAAGGTGGTTGGACCCGTTCAAGGGTTGCCTACGTATCCCGCCTAATGGCGAGAATCAAACCTGCGTAGTTCGGTCAGATTAGTTGACCAATTATTTCAACAACAAAGCCATTTTTTTTCAAATTTTCAGATTTTCCGATTGCACATTTTCACTAGTTCTTATTTCTCTCTCTTTTATTTTGAACACTTTTCTATCCTCGAGAATTTTGCCGGTCCGCATAACGATCAAGGACAATAAAAATGCAACACAAAATATGCTCGGTCTTTTAATTACCGGGTCACCTGTCCTAGACGGACCCAACCCCTGTGTTGAGTCCCCTAAGTCAGATATGATGCAAATAATCGTCCTAGACCTATGTTCAACATCTTAAAGTTTCATAGAGTGCTGGACCGTGTACCCGAGCGGACAACTCGAATCGAGGAGGGGGCTACGTACCGGTGACTCGCGGAGTCAATCGACTTTGTAACTTATCCGGCCTCTGTTTCTTAGTTCGGGTGTAACTTAACAGAAAGGGGAGTCTCAACCAGTAAGCACATTCCCGGGGTGAAGAAGCAAAGGGTTTTTGGCACAGTTTTATATACAATCCACATAGTATCAAAGCGGTAAAACACATAGCATGTTGTTCAAATCATATAACAAAGTCAAATAATATCAAGGACGACGATTCTAAGGAGCTCGAGTTCTTAAACCCTGAAACTGAAGTTCTGGGTTGGTTTCCCCAGCAGAGTCGCTAGAGCTGTCACACCTCCCTTTTACTACCCCACACCTGAAAAGGCTTTGTACCGATCCATTTGGAAAGATACGTAGGGTATACCTCAGTGTTCAAATACCCGAGACGGATATAACAACAACGAGGAAGGAGTTTTTCCACATAAAGGACAATCGGTTCGGGATTTTTATTTAATTATTAGAGTCGCCACTTGGGAAGATAATGGTGTCCCAAGTCACCGGTTAATCCCGAATCCGAGGAAGTTGACTCTGTTATTACAGTCCGAGAAACAAAGACCTGGATAAGGAACTATGTTAACCCGGGAGAAGGTGTTAGGCATTCCCGGATTCTGTGGTTTTAGCACGGTCGCTCAATCATCGTTCTCGAATCTTATTTGACTTGTTATAGATTTTAACAATATGTATATGTTTTCACTTTTAACATTTTAAAGAATTGCGACATCGCGAAAACGCACCTCGAGTCACACCGCAATTAGTATGCCTGTGACCTTTAGTACATTTCGGCTTTGCCGGGATTTGGGATTTGAGTTGCACCAAGTGCACACTCGTATTTAAGGAAGATATATTAAATCGTGCCTAATAGTGTCTATCGGCTTTTAATTCTTTTTGGGAGAAGCTATGAAATTTACTAGTAGCTTTCCCGATTCTATTTACATTTTATTCCATTACTAAGGGGGCCCCACTATTTAGTGTCGTGTGAGGCTCATCCCGATTAAATTTTAAAGGCTCAATCTTAATGTGTATATGCTATGTTATGTACATTGGTTTTTTCCTTAGTTATTTATTGTCATTTCAGAATTGGGCCCAGGCCATTGTCATTGCCTTTATTGGGCCTGGCCTCTGCACCCTCATTTAAACAAGTGCCGGGTCAGCCCGAGTTGTAGAAACCCATGCTATCTTCAGGTGTTTGTTCAACTTCTTATGATAATTCAGGCCCATACTATATACTGGGCCCAAATCAAATTGGACAATAACAAAAGATAAAGATGCTTAATTCATAGCAAAAGAGATACTCAAAATAAAGAATGAAATCGAATCACTTTTATTTATTTATCAGAAGATGAAAATCACTGTACAATACGATTCATGTTAACCTTAAACTAAATAACTCGATGTATATGAAATCCGACGACCTCTACACTTCTACTTTTCTTAAGGGCTGATATACACTAAAATTGAAAGTTATTTAACTAAGAAATTGAGAGCAGATGGTTTAACTATATGAAAGAATGATTTAAACAATTCGACTACTTACTTAATGAGGACCTGAGTATGTAAGGTCAAGAGATTCAATGATGCATATATACACGATAGTACTACTGGATTTACCTCAACTTGCACTCATTCAATGTCTCAAACCCAGTTGCGAATTACTCATTGTTTCTATTAACTATTCTTCTTTTTCAAACAGATTCACAGATGTGATTAGCTATTGATATTATTATGAGTCAAGCTTATTTGATGTTCACCAAACCAATTTCATCCTAATTGTTATCTTCTCTGGTTGTTTCCTCTTTTAACTTACTCAAATCTAGACATCGATTTCCAGATTAGATTATCTACGTGAGTTGTTCAAACTTACTATCATCGATTCATGTTAGAGTTATCCGACCTTGTTTTAAATTTTCTACCTATTTAACTAAGTGATCTACTACTATGACTATACTACTACTACTAAGCTATCTATTACACTGTTTTTGTTTTTGTTTTTCTACTAATACATACTACACTACGATTTAAACTACAGATCTACACTAGTACTAAAACTAATGAAAAGAGTAATTACAAATACATAACAACAAATGAATTGAAAACTGGAACTTCATTTCATTCAGCAATTCATCATTACAGCTTCATTCGAACAGAAATTGTACCTGGATCAACAAAATGAAGCCGATGAGTTCTAGGGGGATGAAGAGATAAGAAACAACAAGAGACTCAAGGCAATGCAACAGTGGAGATGAATCCCAAACGAACAGAAAACCACAGCAATAGCAGATAGAAATCGAAGCAAAACTCGAGCAGAAAACCACAAGAACAGGCAACTACCAGATGCTCTCACCCGAAAAATGCAGGAAAAACTACTTGCTATATTACTATATTTTACTCTGAATTTCTCTATTGAAAAAACAGCCTCCATTTCACTCTTTTTGGGGGGGGTATTTATAGGTATAGGAATGGCAGATTTCTTGGGGGGAAAGAATGGAAGTAAATTCCACTTCTCCCCCTTTAAAAATCACTAAATCTACACTTAGACCCCATTTTCTGTTATAAGATCCCTTCCAGCATGTGCTGGAAGGTTCTTTTTTATTCCATTCTTAAGCTTTTACCAAAGTGTCCCTATTAGTTAAAGATTTTTACTGATTTTCCTTTTTAGTGAGACTATTATACCCCTCAATCTCTGCAAAATTGCAGAAATCAGGAGTACAAATGATTCATATGTCCCTATGTGTTCTATATAATCTACCATTTTACTAATTTGTGTTCCCTTTATGCCCTTAAGGATACAGCTGAATTACCCGACCTACCTAGGTCAGGTTTTCAGCATTTTTGGACTTATTTAACTAATGGCAAGTCCTTGCATTGGTATTTAAGAACTGGCCAGTTCTATCTTCAAGAACTATTTCAATTTTAACCCTTTTTTGTTTCATTTTCTGTTAATTAAAGACAATTTATTTCAATTAAATCTAATTGCAGGACTAGCCTGCTTTATTGTTATACTTGGCCTATTTAAAATATAGCCAGTCTCAAGTTGAGACTTGGCTTGGGCAATTGAAGCCCATTTACTGAATACAGGTTGGGCTAAGGCCTTTGCAGACCTAGCCACCTATGATTCAGGGCTCAAATTGAGCCTTGGTAAGTATGAACTTGCAGACTTGAACCACTTGTTACACAACTAACCCCTTTAGGGTGGGCCAGTGTGTTGGACCTTGTAGAGTTGGTCAATTTGCAAAATTGACCACTCTTTAGTCACTTATTTATCTTATAACCTATTGTTATTTGATTTTCAGTTTTAACCTATTTCAAAACTAGCCATTTTATGAAACTTAGTACTATTACAGCTATAACCAATTCCCCTAAGGTTAATGGGTATTAATCATTGCTCATACTAGCAAGAACTATTGCAAACTCAGCCATCTCAACATACAATTGCACACATAACCACATGAAACCAAATATTGTTCATTAATCAATTAAAAGTCAGAAGGGAAGTTTGATAATGTTGAATCTTAACTAATCAACTCACATAACTCAATTTCATGTAGCAAAGTGTCAATTAACATCAATCAGACTTAATCACAACCAATTCATGTCAGATGATTCATGGGCATAGACACACATAGAAGCTAAATCTCACAAAACAGTTAACAAGAAATGAAACATGGCTCATTTTTAGACATAAGGTCAATAGAATAACATAAGCATGGTAATCAGAATTCATTTTCAAGTACTAATCCTAGCTTTGATATATACATGAGATAGATAAGATGAAGATAAAGAATAGAAGAATCATGGAGAAACAGTGACGAAAAATCCTAAAATCTATCATGCCAAGTAACAGAAAGAGAAGCAGAATCAGATTAGCATGCTTATTTTAGCAGATGAAGGAACAGAAGGGGTGATATAAACCAATTTTTAAGGCAAAACCTTAGTATAAAACATGAAATGAAGAAGAACAGGGAGACCTAGAGAAACAAACAAAGATAAAACAAAATAACCCTAATATAGGAGATGAAGGGGAATGGGGAATCAAATGGCTAAACCTAGCACTAAAATTAAACATGCCAAGATACAAAAGAGAAGAACATTCAAGCTATTGCAAGCTAACAAAAGTCAACTTAATATAGAGATAAGAAAGAATGAAAGTCAAACTACTCGACTAGAACTAATGTTAAACATGCAAAGAAGATATCGAAGACCAACAAGATGAAGAACCCTAATACTAACAGAGGACGAAAAGAAGAAGGATATCAAGGTCAAATCTTCAAAACAGAGAATCAAAACAAGATCCAAACAACGAGATAAGAGGTGAAGAAAAATGGCTAGAAAACTAAACATTCAAGGAATCCTAAAAGAATAACAGTCATGCTATTGAAAGTTAACAGATCAGAAACCAAAATATACACAACAGATGAGGAAGAAAAGTCAATCAAGATAGATCTTTTAACTCAGAGAAACAGAACATGATCGAAACAAACAAAAACAGAAGAAAGACATGAAAATGAACAAGTTGAAAAACCCTAATACTAATAGAAGATGAAGAAGCACATGGGACAAAGAATTAAACAAAAACATCAAGACAACAGATACAAAACAAAATAAAGCATGAACATGAACAAGTGAAAGAAAGCAAGTAAAGCAAATAGAGAGGGAGGGGACTTAGCTTGCAGGGCCGGTCCCCTGAGCTTCCTCTCACTCTTTTCACTTTTTTTTTTCAGACTTTTTTTTTATTTCTTTATTCTTGGTTTCTTTTCTGGATTTGTTTGTTAGACTTCAAGATGAAATCTTTTTGAGGTTTTTTGGTTTGGAGTGGGGTATTCAAAGGGGTAAAGGTTAGATCTTGGCAAAATGGGTTTGGGTTTGAGTCGCCGGAGTTAGGGTTCCGGCGACTTTCTTTTGGATATTCGACAGGATCAAGGCAGATTCGAGGGAATCCAAGGTTGTGCGGGTTAGATCGGACCATGGTGGTTCTTTGGTGTTAGTTTGGAGTGGTTTCTCATAAGTTGTGGTCATCGGAGGTAGATCCGATGACCGGAAAACCAAGAAAAAGGGAGGGTTTCCATGTTTCTCGGGGTTTTGGGTGGTGTTTGAGGTTAGGGATATGAGAAGAGAAGAGGGGAGGTAAAGGGGTGGCCAGAGACCATCGTGGGAGGTGGTGGCCTCCATGGCCGGCAGGGTTTCAGAAGGGAGAGATGAAGAAGACGATGAAGGAGAAGGGAGAACCTAGGCGGCTAGGGTTTGGATATTTGCAAATGACCGGAATTCAACGGACCAAAGCTTTATATAGTCGTGGAGGTTGAGGTGATCTTGGCCGTTGATTTGATGAAGATCAACGGTCATTATTGGCGTTACTAAAACGGTGCCGTCTCATTGCAAATGAGAACAACTCTCTCGACCATTAGATTAGTTTAAGCGGACGGCTGAGATTTGATCTCGCATTTTAATTAATTAATTAATTCCGTCAATTATCTCAGCCGTTGGATTTGGCCTGATGAACGGCTGAGATCACTTGTCTCTTAATGAATTGGACCGTTTCCTTTGGGCTTAAGGACTGGGCCGGCCAATTGGGTCGTATTTGGCCCAGTCTCATTATACTATATATACTTTTTGTATTTTTCATGTATTTATTATTTTTTATGTATTTTCTTATTGTATTTTATCTCCTATTTTTATATTCTTTTCCAATTACTCAAATTCTTTTAATTTTCTATTTTTTTCCAATTTTTTCTGATATTTTTGCCATTTTTTAGCTATTTTTTCTTATTTTCCGGCATATACTTGTATTTTTGTTAATTTTCTTTTAATATTATTTCTCCTTTTTTTTTCTTTTCTAATTTTAATTTATAATTATTCAATCACACAAATGCTTCTAATTTCAAACAAAAACATGTAATTACACCCAAAAATATTATTTATTTTAATTTTGGAACTCGTTTGCCTAGTGCAAAAATCATGTGCTCACAACTACCATCCGTTCAACCCTCATTATACAGTCTCCCTCTCTAAGACACAAACCTTAGCCGCCCTTATTTCCCCCTCCACCATGGCCGCGTCCAAGGCCTCTAGTAGGTGGCAATGGTGGATGTCTGCCATATCCGGTAGCACAAGTTCTTGCCATCTGCGAGAGAAAATAATACAGATGTTTAGTTCTCGGAACAACAAAGCTGCACGACAAGAGTTCAAGAATATGAAGTGTTTCCTAAAGATTCTACAAACTCTCGATGATAAATACAGACTTCTTCATACCGATCCGCGAGACTCACTAACCGGCTTATGAGTTAGGAGGTCTAGTAACCTAGGCTCTGATACCAACTTGTCACAACCCCAAACTTCATCGTGATGGCGCCCAACAGAATTGCTAGGCAAGCCCACCATTTGACACTCACACCCCATTCACATATCCCATTACCAATTATAACATTAAATTAACAGTTTAACAAGACTTAATGATTCAACTAAAAGATAGAACAATACCAAAAATCATGATAACACCAATAAAACTCCCAAAGACCTAGGGTCATGAGTCTAGAGCCACTAACAATACAGAGTAGTAAAACGAATTACCACCCCGTTACCTTGCATTTACATATCTTATGCTTTTAAATCAGTATTAGAATATATCGGGTGAGTTAGGAGTGATTCGGGTTGAAAATGAAGCAAATAGCATGTTTGAAGAAAGCTTGAATATGGGAAGTCAACCTAGAGTTGACTATTGAGTTAGAGTGCTCGGAACCAGATTCTCTGATGATTCGACTAGTTTCGGGGGATCATTTATGACTTAGGAGAGCAATCGGAATTGAATTCGGAGGTCCGGTGTAGTTTTAGGCTTGAATTGGCGAATGTTGAATTTTGGCGAAAACCGGATGGTAGGTGATATTTTGATCCGGGGGTCGGAATGGAATTCCGACAATTTTTGTAGCTTCATTATGTGATTTTGGATATGTCTGCAAATTTTCAGGTCATTCGGACATTGTTTGATCGGGTTTTGGATTTGAATGTTAGTTTTGAAAGTTTTGAAGAAACTTAGGCTTGAATTCGTGTGTAAATGGTGATTTTGATGTTTAGGATGGTGTTTTTGTGATTGGAACAAGTTCGTATCGTGTTTTGGAGTATGTTGGTGGTTTTCGTTGGGGTCCCGGGGGTCTCGGGATGAATCCGGGGTCCAAACGGACCATTTTTGGGAAAAATGAGAAGGCTGGTTGTTGTCATAAATGCAGCAGGATTTTGCTCTCCGCGATCGCGGGGAGGGGGACGCGATCGCGTAGGGTTAGGGGCTAGACCAATGCGATCGCAGGAGAACCAGTCGCGATCGCGTAGAGTTAACCGGGTGACCATCGCGATCGCATGAGCATCTACGCGATCGCGTAGAAGAGAAATGGGGTCCGGGGAAATTTGTGCTACGCGATCGCGTGAGGCCAGATTTTTGAACATCGCGATCGCAGGAAGAGAGACGCGATCGCGTGAGTCCGGATTTTTGAACATCGCGATCGTGTGAGGCGAGTCGCGATCGCGTAAGGTTAAATGTTCTGGCAGTGAATTAAATTGCAGAATAGAGAGCTCGCGGGTTTACACCCCCAAAATACAATTTTGAGCCCTAGAGAGAAGAAAACTCGAGGAAATCACTGAGAAATCATCGGGTATTCGTCGGAGGTAAGATTCTTGACTCAAAAACATCATTTTATGGTAGAATTAACATCAATCTTCATGAAATTGGGTTGAAATCTTAAAGAAATGTGGCCTAGATATTGAAAACGGGATTTTGAGTTTTGGAAGGCCATTTGAACTCCGATTTTGATAAATTTTATATGCACGGACTCGTGGCGAGATGAAGGTCGCGTTGGTACTAATTTCGGAATTTTCCGAGCAGTGGGCCCGGGGTCGGGTTTTACCAACTTAGTGTATTTATGCGAATTTCATGTAAATTGAAATGGGTTATGATTCTTTGACCCGTATTTGATATAATTATTGTGGTTTGACTAGATTCTACGCACGAGGGAGCTAAATTCAAAGGAAAAGGCATCGCGGACGAGTCTACGGCCGGCTAGAGGTGAGTAGTTTGCATATATGGTGGCCTGAGGGTTCGAAACCCCGGCTTAGCACATTGTGACGCTAGTAGGGCGTGGCTCGCACACCGTGGCAGGTGCGGGATTGATTGTGATTGGGGTTTGAGACTTGGTCCATCCCGGAAGTGAATAATATGTTGTTAGTGTTGGAAATACACTATATTTGATATATTTGTGGGCTATAAGCCTTGTTTGGGGCCTTGTGCCGACCTGTAGTGTCCTTAGAGGACAATATTTATGTGATAGCTATAATTGCTTAAATCACTGATCTCAGTCCTGGAAATTGAAATCACACTTTTGAAATGCTAAGTCACCGGCTTTTGCAAATTTAATAAAGTTTAAGTATTTTTCATAAATTATGAATTGAAAACTGGAATTAAGAAAAATGAACTGTTTTGTGACATAATTGCTTATTGTGGACTGAGCATGGGATCGGGCTGCACGCCGCGGTGGTTGATATGAGGATCGGGCTGCACGCCGCAGCAGTATTGCGCTTGGGCTGTAGGAGCCCCTCCGGAGTCTGTACACACCCCCAGTGAGCGCCGTTGACGTTAAATTGGATCGGGCTACACGCCGTAGCGGTTATGTGCATTTCATTGCATCTTTATTTGTTGAATTACTCTGTGGTAGCTGAATTGTACTGTTGATGCTAGTTCGTAGGAGATTCGGACTGTAGTGTAGCTTCATATTGTGGTATTCTGTGGATTTCTTATTTTCGGCTACTTGTATATATTTATTACTCACTGAGTACTTAGTACTCACCCCTACTCCCTGCACCTTTTGTGTGCAGACTCAGGTACTCAGGAGCAGTAGACAGGCATTTCCAGCGTTTGCAGTCATATCGAGTTGCTGAGGTAGCTGCCTACGTTCGCAGAACCTAGATTCTCCTCTCCTTTCCAGTTGTTATTTGTATTTTGTATTCAGACTTGAGTATTTCTATACAGTACTCTCTATTCCGTTGGGTTTTGTTAGAGGCTCTAGACTTGTGACTCCGGATCTTTGGGAGTGTCGGTATTTTGTTCATTATTATTATTATTGGAGTTCTTAAACTCATATATTCTTCTTGGGTTGTCCATTTGGGACTGGTATTCGATGTAATCGGAAATGGTTGGTCTGGCTGGCCTAGCTTGATTGTTGGGCGCCATCACGACCGGATTTGGGTCGTGACAAGTTGGTATCAGAGCCTAGGTTATTAGGACTCGCGAGTCATGAGCCGGTTTAGTAGGCTTTCGCAGATCGGTACGTAGACGTCCGTATCTATCCTCGAAGGGCTACAGAAACTTTAGGAAAAACCTCATTTTCTTGGATTCATATCGTGCGATTTGTGTTGTCATGAAATTAAAATTTTCCATATTCTATTCTCTCGCAGATGGCGAGAACACGAGCTAACGGACGTGGCGGACGACCACCATTGGCACCCAGAGGCCGTGGTCGTGGTAGAGGTAGGGCAGCAGCACCAGCACCTGCTGACCCACCAGCTAACCAGACTCAAGGTCAGATTCCTGCACCAGTGGCCCAGACTCAGGACCAGATTCCAGCGGCAGACGCTCCGGCAACTCAGGTTCAGGCACCGGCAGTGCCCATTGTCATACCAGGTCTTCAGGAGACCTTGGCTCAGATCTTATTAGTGTGCACAGGCTTGGCACAGGTAGTTGCAGCTACTGCTGCAGTATCTTCTTCATAGGAAGGGGGAGGGAATCAGACCCCCGTGGCTTACACACCCGAGCTAGTCCAGCCAGTTGCGCCCGTTGCACCAGCTCCTGCTTATATGGTTCCAGCTATGCCCGATGATGAGCAGCGTTGTTTGGAGAGATTTGAGAGGCTACAGGCCTCCGACATTCAGTGGTGCTGAGGGCGAGGACGCCCAGGGTTTTCTTGACAGATGTCGGCGCATGCTTCGCACCGCGGGTATTCTAGAGTCCGGCGGTGTTTCATTCACCACTTTTCGGTTCACGGGTGCAGCATTTCACTTGGCAGGAGTTCTCCACGGTATTTTTGGAGAAGTACGTGCCTCGGTCTTAGAGAGAGGAGTTGCAACGTCGGTTCAAGTGGTTGAAGCATGGAGATATGATAGTTAATCGGTACGAGATGAGATTCACACGGCTAACCCGTCATGCCATGTGGATGGTTCCTACGGACGAGAGAGGATTCGGAGATTTATTGATGGCCTTGTTTATCCCATCCGCATATTGATGACCAGGGAGAGAGTTTCGACAGAGTTACCTTTGAGGAGGTGGTTGATGCTGCCCGTCATATTGAGACGGATCGCCGCAGAGAGCGGGAGGAGAGAGAGGCTAAGAGGACTCGTGGTACTGGCAGTTACAGTGGTGCTCCGTCTAGGGGCCAATCTCAGCATAGCAGAGGTCGTTCTTTCGGGTCTCATCAGTCTGGACGTGCGGAGTCCGGTGGGGTTTCATCGGATCGTGGTCGTCGGGGTCGTCGGGGTCATCGGGGTTACCGGGGTCGGCGGAGCCGTCGGCGAGTCGGCCGCACCGAGTGCTCTTCCGGCTCGAGCTCTACTCCTGTTTCCTCGGCGCCAGGGTTTGTCCGCAGCGAGGGGTCCTCGGCGGCCCCTTCTTCCATTTTCGGGCCGTTGTTTTGAGTGCGGTGATTTGGGCCATATCGGGAGAGAGTGTCCTTAGTGGCTTCGCAAGCGGTCTCGGCGGAGGGATCAGCCCTCGTCTTCTACTCCTCTTTCTTCGGCGCCAACACGGTCGGCTAGGACCGGTGGCCGGGTATCCGGAGGTCGCCCTAGGGGTGAGGATCATACTGGTGGAGGCCATGCTCGTTTCTATGCTCTTCCGGATAGGAAGGATGCTAGTGCTTCAGGATGCGGTTATTTCAGGTATTATCTCAGTCTGCCACAGGGATGCTTCTGTCTTATTTGATCCCGCATCCACCTATTCTTATGTCTCTACTTATTTTGCACATCATTTGGGTATGACACGTGGTATTCTTGCTTTGCCCGTACATGTGTCTACCCTAGTGGGGGATACTGTTGTTGTGGATCGGGTATATCGATCTTGTCTTATTACTATTGGGGGTCTGGAGACCCGAGTTGATTTATTACTACTGGGCATGGTAGATTTCGATGTAATTCTAGGCATGGATTGGCTATCTCCTTACCATGCGATTATGGACTGTCATGCCAAGACAGTCACACTAGCTATTCCAGGTAATCCAAGGATCGAGTGGCGTGGCTTGACTGATTATGTGTCCGACGGGGTGATTTCTTATATAAAGGCCAAACGAATGATTGGCAAGGGTTGTTTGTCTTATTTGGCCTTCATTAGGAATGTTGAGGCTGAGACACCCGGTCTTGATTCGGTCCCCATTGTGAGGGAGTTTCCGGATGTATTTCCAGCAGACCTACCAGGCATGCCGCCTGACAGAGATATTGACTTTGGTATTGACTTGGTGCCGGGCACTCGGCCCATTTCTATTCCTCCCTATCGCATGGCACCAGCAGAGTTAAAAGAATTGAAAGAACAGCTTCATGAACTCTTAGATAAGGGTTTCATTCGTCCGAGTGTGTCACCTTGGGGTGCACCGGTGTTGTTCGTGAAGAAGAAAGATGGCACAATGAGAATGTGCATTGATTACGGGCAGCTGAACAAGGTAACAGTGAAGAATAAGTACCCATTGCCTCGTATTGAGGACCTATTTGATCAGCTCCAAGGAGCTAGTGTATTTTCTAAGATTGATCTTCGATCGGGCTATCATCAGTTGAAGATCAGGGACTCGGATATTATGAAGATAGCGTTCAGGACGCGATATGGGCACTACGAGTTCCTGGTGATGTCTTTCGGGTTGACTAATGCCCCAGCCGCATTCATGCACTTGATGAATAGTGTATTTCGGCCGTACCTTGATTCTTTTGTGATTGTGTTTATTGATGATATTCTGGTATATTCACGCAGCCGGGAGGAGCATGCACAGCATCTGAGAGTGGCATTGCAGAGATTGAGAGAAGAGAAGCTCTATGCGAAATTCACTAAGTGTGAGTTCTGGCTTGATACTGCGGGTTTTCTGGGACATGTAGTGTCTAGTGATGGTATTCAGGTTGATCCGCAGAAGGTCGAGGCAGTGCAGAATTGGCCCAGACACTCCTCAGCTACAGAGATTCAGAGTTTTCTCAGCTTGGCAGGCTATTATTGCCGGTTTGTTCGGGGTTTCTCATATATTGCTTCGCCGTTGACTAAGTTGACATAGAAGAATGCTCCATTTGTATGTTCTGATGAAATACAAACAAGCAAACCAAAATACTGTCACGACCCGGATTTTTCCCCCAATATCGGGATCGTGATGGCGCCTACTCGTGGTAGCTAGGCAAGCCACCGTATTCATACTATCCTGTTTTTAACACAATTTTAATTAAATAAATGCGGAATACTTTATCGAAATGGAAATAACTAATTACAAAGTGAAAATCATACTGAAATCCTCTACCCAAGACGTGGAGTCACCAACTCACAAACTACTATGGAATACTACACATAAAATTCTGAAGGAAATATAACATAATTCTGTTTGTCTCGGAACAATGAGACTACAGCTATTAACATAAATAAAGAAAGAGACGCCGGGCCTGCGGACGTCTGCAAGCTACCTCGGTCTCAAATGTGATCAACTCCCACGCAATCTATTTACTGCTGCTGCTGCTCCCGATCGTAACCTGGACCTGTGCAAAAACGCACAGAAGTGTAGCATCAGCACAACCGACCCCATGTGCTGGTAAGTGCCTGGCCTATCCCGGCGAAGTAGTGACAAGCCTAGGACCAGACACCCACATAAACCCGTGCAATTCAATATATATATGTGTACCACAAAATAACAAGAAATAATCAAGTATTAACACCATAAGGAATATCTTAAAGAATTCAACAATTAACCACAATTAATAATTTCACAAGGAAAAACAAAGTGTAATGTAAACACAAGTAATATCAATTCAAGAAATAGCAAACAGTTGCACGGCATCACCCTTCGTGCTTTTACTCTCATCCTCACCAAATAAACAAATAAAGTACACGGCATCACCCTTCATGCTTTTACTCTCATCCTCACATCCATAGTACGGCATGATCCTTCGTACATGGTTCAATAATAGGGCACGGCATGATCCTTCGTGCATAATCAATAAATAAACATGGCACGACATCACCCTTCGTGCATTATAAATAGACATGGCACGGCATCACACTTCGTGCATTATCACTCTTCCTCACCCAAATAACAATCACAGTTAAGGGCAAAGAAAGAAACAACAATTCATATAAAATAACAAGAAATAATCAAGTATAAACACAATAAGGAATATCTTAAAGAATTCAACAATTAACAACAGTTAATAAATTCACAAGGAAAAACAAAGTATAATGTAAACACAAGTAATATCAATTCAAGAAATAGCAAGCAATTGCACGGCATCACCCTTCGTGCTTTTACTCTCATCCTCACCAAATAAGCAAATAAAGTACACGGCATCACCCTTCGTGCTTTTACTCTCATCCTCACATCCATAGTACGGCATGATCCTTCGTACATGGTTCAATAACGGGGCACGGCATGATCCTTCGTGCACAATCAATAAATAAACATGGCACGGCATTAACCTTCGTGCATAAATAAATAAACATGGCACGGCATCACCCTTCGTGCATTATCACTCTTCCTCACCCAAATAACAATCACAGTTAAGGGCAAAGAAAGAAACGGTAATTCATAAACCATCCCATCAAGGGCAATCAATAATTATCTTCACAACAAGTCCCAACAGGGGAGAACAATAACAATTCATCTGTAATATATCTCCAAATAATCATTTTTCAACGACTCACGGTCATACTAGACGCCAGTGTATGGATGCTCGTCACCACGACCCATACACCGCACTCGATCACATAACACATAGCACATAATCCTATTCCCTCAAGCTAGGATAGAACAAACACTTACCTCGAATGCTTATGAACAATTCAATCCGTGGAAATGTCTTTTCTTTCAATTTGGCTCCAATCCAACCGTATCTATACACAATTGATTTAATATTATCAATTCTACTCCACAAACTAATTCTTAATACCAAATACAACTTTTACAACATTCGCCATGAATAGTGAATTTCAACCCCGGGCCCACATGGTCGGAATTCGGGGTTAGGACCAAAATCCGGTTACCTATCCCCCCACGAGTTCATGTATATAATTTGTTTCAAAATCGGACCTCAATTCGAGGTCCAATTCCCCAATTTATGAAAAACCCTATTTTCTAACAAAAACAAGAATTTTACCATGAAAATCATTGATTTCTTATGAAAAACATGTTTAATGATGTTAGGAATTGAAAGAATTAAGTAAAAAGTGACTTACAATCGTTTTGATGAACAAGAAATCCTTGAAGAATCGCAAATGGGTGTTTTGGTTTTGTAAAATGTGAAGAAATGACTGAAATTCGTGTTTTTCAGGTCTCTGTGTTCGCATTTGCGAACATGGGTTCGCAATTGCGAACCCCGACCAATTTCTGGAGTTTGAAAATTAAGCTAAGGGTGGGAAGTTCGCATTTGCGAACATTTGTTCGCATTTGCGAACTGTTCGCATTTGCGAACACATGCTGTATAGGCAATGGTTCGCATTTGCGAACCAAGGCAGTGTGGGATAGGTTCGCATTTGCGAACTATTGTTCGCATTTGCGAACATAGGCAGCACTGGGGACCTTCGCAAATGCGAACAATTGTTCGCATTTGCGAACAAGGCTGGCTTCGCATTTGCGATCAATGTTCGCATTTGCGAGCCTTGCCTTACACTGTCCCCTTCGCAATTGCGAGAAATTCTTCGCAATTGCGAAGCCAACAACTGGGTGAAAAAACCAGCAGTTCAAAATTCAGAATTTCATCCAACGGCCTATCAAATCTTTACCCGAGCCCCCCGGGCTCCAAACCAAACATGTACACAACCTCAAAAACACATTATGGACTTGTTCGTGCGATCATATCGCCAATATCACTTCGTTTTAATCAAATCAAGCCTCAAACTCATGATTTTCATACTTTTGATTTTCAAAACTTCTTAACTTGGAACTCAAGGTCCAAAACATCTCAAACGACATCCAAATGTCACCAAACTTTACAGAAATCACATATATAATATTTAAGACTTGTACCGGGCGTCGGAACCAAAATACGAGCCCGATACCAAGGTCAATTAATTTATTTCCTTTAATAATTACATCAAAAACAATTTCACATAAAAATTCATAACTTGGGTCTCTAGGCCTCGGAATTCGACTCCGGACGCATGTCCAAGTCCCATATTTTCCTACGGACCTCTCGGGACCATCCAATCTCGGGTCCGGATCCGTTTACCAAAAATGTTGACCGAAGTCAACCATATCAATATTAATATCATTTTTATCCAAATTTCTCATAGAATTCATATTTTCTATCACAAAATCTTTCCGGCTACATGCTCGGATCGTGCACGTAAATCGAGGCAACATAGAATGAGGTTTTCAAGGCCTCGGAAGCTCGAAATGATTAATTAAATAAGTGATGACCCTTTGGGTCGTCACAATCTCCACCTCTAAAACAACGCGTTCGTCCTCGAACGGACAAAATAAAGAAGTACCGAGTCGGGAAACAAGTGTGGATAGCGGCTCGCATATCGGACTCGGACTCCCGGGTCGATGCCTCGGGAGGCCGACCTCTCCACCGAACACGCACGGAAGGATAACTCTTCGACCTCAAGCCGTTGAACACCTGCCCGTCTAGAATGGCTACCGGCTCCTCTTCGTAAGATAGATCATTGTCCAATTGGACGGTATCGAAGTCTAACACATGTGTGGGATCGCCGTGGTATCTCCGAAGCATAGATACATGAAAAAGCTGGATGCACGGCTGATAAGCTAGGCGGCAAAGCTAATCCGTAAGCCACCCCTCCCACTCTGTCTAGAATCTCAAATGGGCCAATATACCTAGGGCCGAGCTTGCCCTTCTTCCCAAACCTCATCACGCCCTTCATAGGCGACACTCGGAGCAATACTCGTTCACCAGCCATGAAATCTACATCTCGAACCTTACGATCCGCATAAGTCTTTTGCCTAGACCGAGCTGAACGCAATCTCTCCTGAATAGTCTTGACCTTATCTAAGGCCTCCTGAACTAAGTCCTGTACCCAACAACCGAGCCTCTCCCGGTTCAAACCATCCAACCGGTGATCGACATCGCCTACCATACAACGCCTCATACGGAGCCATCTGGATGCTAGATCGGTAACTCGTTATTGTAGGCGAACTCCGCTAATGGCGGAACCGGTCCCACGAGCCTCCGAAATCAATAACACGAGGCTCGAAGCATGTCCTCGAGAATCCGAATAGTCCTCTCGAACGGCCATCCGTCCGAGGATGAAATGTTGTACTCAGCTGAACACGGGTGCCTAACTCCTGCTGAACCGCTCTCCGGAACCGCGAGGTAAGCTGCGTACCCCGATCAGAGATAATAGATACCGGCACCCCATGGAGACGAACAATCTCCCTAATGTAAACCTCCGCTAACCTCTCCGACGAGTAGGAGACGGATACTGGAATAAAGTGTGCTGATTTGGTCAGCCTATAAACAATGACCCAAATAGCATCAAATTTTCTCCGAGTCAAAGGAAGTCCGGTAATGAAGTCCATAGTGATCCGCTCCCATTTCCACTCGGGAATTTCAATCCTCCGGAACACACCACCAGGTCTCTGGTGCTCATATTTCACCTGCTGACAATTTAAACACCGAGCGACATACGCAACGATATCTTTCTTCATTCTGCGCCACCAATAGTGTTACCGTAAGTCCTGGTACATCTTCGCGGCGCCTGGGTGAATAGAATACCGCGAACTGTGGGCCTCCGCTAAGATCAACTCTCGAATCCCTTCGACATTGGGCACACAAACTCGACCCCGCAATTTCAATACCCCATCATCATCTAGGTTTACCTGTGTGGCACCTCCCCGCTGTACTATATCTCTCAACTCACGCAAATGAGGATCATCAAATTGCCTCTCACGGATACGCTCTAATAAGGAAGAACGAGCGACCGTGCAGGCTAACACTCTGCTAGGCTCAGAAATGTCTAATCTCACGAACCGGTTGGCCAAGGACTGAACATCCAAAGCAATTGGCCTCTGATTGACTGGAATATAAACAAGACTGCCCATACTGGCTGACTTCCTACTCAAAGCGTCAGCCACCACGTTTGCTTTTTCCCCGATGATATAAAAAGGTGACATCATAATCTTTCCGCAATACCAGCCACCTTCTCTGCCTCAAATTCAACTCTTTTTGTTTAAACAAATACTGAAGACTCTTATGATCGGTGTATACTTCACATACTACACCATAAAAATAATGCCTCCAGATCTTCAATGCGTGAATAATCGCCGCAAATTCAAGATCATGCACTGGGTAATTCTTTTCATGCATCTTCAACTGCCTCGAAGCATAGGCAATAACCTTGCCATCCTGCATTAACACTGCACCAAGCCCAATACGGAAAGCATCACAATAATCAGTATAAGGTCCCGCACCTGTGGGTAAAATCAATACCGGTGCGGTGGTCAAGGCTGTCTTGAGCTTCTAAAAGCTCGCCTCACACTCCTCTGACCACTGGAACTGGACACTCTTCTGGGTCAACCTGGTCATCGGGGCTGCAATAGAAGAAAACCCCTCTACAAATCGACGGTAGTAACCTGCCAATCCCAAGAAACTCCGGATCTCAGTCACTGAAGCTGGTCGAGGCCAATTCTGGACTGTCTCAATCTTCTTTGGTTCCACTTGAATACCTTCCACTGATACAATGTGACCCAGAAATGCTACCGAACTCAACCAGAACTCACATTTTGAAAATTTGGCATATAGTTGATTATCCTTCAGAGTCTGCAAAGTCACTCTGAGATGTTGCGCATGCTCCTCATGACTGCAGGAGTATGTCAATATGGAAATAATGAAGACTACAACGAACAAGTCTAAATAAGGCACGAACACCTCATGCGTATGCACATATCCATGACTCTGAAGTCTGGCCATAAGAGTTGTTCTTAAATTACAACATCGTCAATTAACCCCGTTATCAAATACCTTATTCTACAAATTCCACTTTACTCAGAATGAGGTATGGAGACCTCGTGATATTTTTTTTTTGAATTACTGAGTCATATTTATACACACCTGGGTGCTCGTCTCAAAGGCTAAGTTCAACGGTTTCAAAATAGAAATGGCTAAATATGAATAGAAACTATACAAGAATTGTCAAATAGTCCTAACGGGCATGACTCTTATTTACGAATGCAATACGAAATTATTAATTTCATAAAAGAAGAATTTTAAACACATAAACTCTTACTACCAGGGACCCAGTCCTCATATGATATCCACCGCAACTTGAAGCTCGGCTTAGAAATATTTCACATTATGCCAAAAATTGGAGGATCTCATCCTCAACTCTGAATCACAGTGCTTGCACATCATATCATCTGAAATTTTTCATTTCCTTTCTTTCTTCCTTTCAATAATTGCCCGTCAAAGATAATCACGACATAAAATAAGCCCTCATACTGATAGGGAGCACAATTAACGATTAAAATTAGTTATCCCGAAAATTATATCAAAACCCACTGTAATAAGTAATATAAAGTCACTCTTAGCCTCATGGATATTTTAGTGACTAACACCTAATAATAGGGATGTCTATCCTCATGTAATATCTCAACGTGAGTATTTCCCTAAGTAGATTTGATGATTACGATGCTCGCTCATGAATGGAGCATGTTAAAAGGACTCGCCTAAATTTTCTTTCAAAAACCAAATCAAATTAAGGGAAAATTATTCTGTATATAACAATCTGAATTATACGTGTGATGACCACATTTGGTGTAGTGACCTCCCTCATATCATAAAAATTATATCAATGGCTGGGTCTCCACCTCTAGGATTTTCACCTCCACCTCTAACATCCTGACCTATACATCTGGCTGGCCATGTAGGATAAATATTAACTGCAATGGAGCGTGTAGCCTGAGTGCTTTCCTAAAATTATATTTCTCCAAAAATTCCACATTCACGGCAATTCCTTTAAGGCTCAGTTAACTTGTTGTTCATGACAATATATATTCGAACACAGTCATTGTGACTTGGTACAACCGTTCAGATCACAAATACAACTTTTACAACATTCTGCCCGGAATAGTGAATTTCAACCCCGGGCCCACATTGTAAGGCCCCGTAAAAATTTTGTGCATAAAACCTAGTAGATGTGGTGTCATGGTCCGAATGATGTGTTAGGAATGCGTAGAATTCTTCGCGGCGAGCTTGCGAGCCGTGGTTCGGACCCTTGGTAGTGATTTAAGTTTCAAAAATGTAGAGAAATAATTTTTCCGAAAAAGTGTCAAATATGCGGTCAAGAATGCGACCGCAGAATCAACATGCGGACCGCATTCTTGCCGCAAAACGTTCCAGAGAGTTGCCCAAAATCGTGTCAAAAGTGCGGTCGATATGCGATCGCATGTCAAATCTGCGGTGCACTTTGCGACCGCGGAATCAACATGCGGTCCGCATAGTGACCGCATTCCTTAACAGAACCTGTGTAAAATTTGGGGCAATTCTGCGGTCACTATGCGGACCGCATGTTGATTCTGCGGTCGCATAGTGCACCGCATAATTGACCCCGGCCCCGATTTTTGTAACATTTTGACCCGATCTCTTCTTTAATATAACACACTTCTTCTTCATTTTATCATATCATCTTACCAAAATTAGAGAGAGAAGAGAGGGTTTTTAGAGAGAGAAGTTCTTCATCTTCAAAGATTGTTCCAACCACTTAATTCCAAGGGATCCTAGGGCAAGGATTCAACTTCCCCAATCTTTTCAAGGTAAAAGCCCTAACTATTTTCTTTGATTTTCAGTTTTAATTGGGTAAAGAGAGGTTTTCATATAATAGCTTTTAAAAATAGAATTTGTACACTCATGCATGATTATTGAACTTGATTTCTAGTAAAAAGAAGTGAGTAGAAGTAAGAGTCTTCAAGAACAAGGTTGGCAAGAGTAAGATAGCTTGGGTAAGCATAAAGTAGGAAGTTAACGGAAGAAAACTCATCACCAGGTATGTATGGCTAATTTTGATTCTTGTAAAATCGCCCAAATGTGTGCGAATTGTTTTGGCATGTGTCAAATTGAGAAATTTTACGTAATTCTTTGATTTCCTTGTTGAGCATTTGATTGATGTTGAACTACGTGTGGTGGGGTATGAAATGTGAATTGAAAGATAAGAAGGTAATCGAGATTGGTAAAGAATGGGGAACAACCATTGTGATGGCATATTTGGCTTATTGTGGAAGGAATTTGAAACACCTTAATTGTGGTAAATTGTGGAACATGATTATGTGGGCACTTTCGATTTTGGAATACTTGTAATTTGGTTTTGATATTGGCTTGAGAAGAAATTGAGAACATGAACCAATGTGTAAGTTGCTTATTTGAACTTGTTGAAATTGTGTGTAGTACCTTATCTGCTGTTTGAAATTGTTGTGTTTTCAACTGTAAGGCGGGGTCGTGTTGCGCGCCATAACGTGGGGAAATAAGGTGTGGGTTGGGGTGATAAGGGTGGCCGAGGTAATAAGGGTGGTCGGGGGCAATAAGGATGGAAAGCGATCGAAATCGCCATTGAAAATTGATACAAAAATCAATAATGTGAAATTGTGAAAGGAGACAGCAGGAGAGTTTGCAACCTGTGGGGCACTGATTGCCCCTTTGTTTGACTACTTGTGCTTTATGTGATTGATTGGTAATTGTTAAATTGGTTGATCGTAGGAAGTGCTTTGTGTTGAGAATTATTTGAAATGAGAAAAATGTGGAAATATGGTTGGTTGGCTTAATTAATTGTTGATGTAATTTAATGGCTTGAGTTTACTTGGGACAAAGTTTGTCCATACATACCGGTACAATTCAAGTGTACTGACGTCCCTTTTGCCGGGGGCGCTACATTCGTGTCATGATTGTAGGTGGATCAGTAGCAGGCACTTCAGCTCATCGGCAGTAGTATCTTTCATCCTCCACTGCCCGTTTTTGGTGAGCCCCTTTCTTCCTCGGGGCCTTGTGTGGTTCATGCCACTTCGATTTAGATTTCATTTTGGTTTTGTAAGGTATAGCCGGAGCCTTGTTACCGGCAAGTATTGTATTTCCCTTTTGTACCCTAGAGGCTCTGTAGACATGTAAACTGTGGGACTCCGGTCTTATGTATATATATTGTGTTATGTCGGGCGTTGTAAAAATTGAAATCTTGTTAATGAATCACTCGTATCGTTTTATTTGTTTAATGTGAAATCAATTATGATTAGTAATATATTTGGTTAATGAGAAACGGTCATCACAGGGGTAACGCGTGGGAATGAAAGGCACCCAGGTCCGCTTGACTGGGGCAACCCGGTCAGGCGCCGGTCATGTTCCTCGATTTGGGGCGTGACAAACTTGGTATCAGAGCTTAAGGTTTTAAAGTGTCCTAGGATGTCTTGGAGCCGTGTCTAGTAGTGCCCTTCTTATAGGTGTGTTGTCGACCACATCATATAAGTAGGGGGCTACACGGGCATTTCGGAATTTACCTACTTCTTTGTTAATCTATATCGTGCGGTAAAGTGCAATGTGGAGATATCCGTGTCTAATTCGTGCCTTGTTCCCAAATTTTCAGAATATGGCACCTAAGAAGAAGGCTAGACTCGGCCTTAGGGCCAATGCCGGCCCAAGTGCAGCTGTTAATCATGTACCCGATGCCGTGGGAGAGAATGACCCACCAGTCCCGAATTTGCCTGGCCCATCTGTTCAAAACCCAAGTGTCCCTATTCCAGCCGCGGCAGAGGGTGCCACCATTCCTCCTGCCGGTGTTCTTGACTCAGATACAGTTCCCGCTTCGGGCTCTGGTATCTCTAATGAAGAACTTAGGGGAGCCATCCATATGTTAACACAGTTAGTAGCCGCCCAGGCCTAGAGATCGCATGATGGCCCTGTATCCTCCAGCGGACAGGGAGATTCCTCTAGCTCTAGAGTCTATCAGTTCTTGCGGTTGGCCCCTCCAGAATTCTTAGGCACCGATCCAGAGGTTGATCCACAAGAATTCCTTGATGAGATATACAAGACCCTCAGAGTGATGAAGGCTACAGATATAGAGGGGGTAGAGTTGGCCTCTTACAGGCTGAAGGGAGCGGCACGTTCATGGTTCGAAATGTGGGAGGATTCTCGTGAGGAAGGAAGCCCTCCGGCCAGATGGGATGAGTTCGTGGATGCATTTATGGACCACTTCTTACCTGCTTGAGGCAATGGCAGCCCGTGCCACTGAGTTCGAGGTTCTCAAACAGGGCGGTATGAGTGTTTGGGAGTATCACATGGAGTTCGTAAGGTTGTCCAAGTACGCTCCTCATTTAGTGTCGACCATGGATGCCCGGGTTCGACGGTTTGTTCAGGGCCATAGCCCTTTGGTGGTGAATGAGGCTGCCACAACAGCTTTGCACTCAGATATGAACTATGGGAGGATCGTGGGGTTTACTTAGGCCACCGAGGCCAGGAAATTAAAGATTCGTGCAGAAAGAGAGAGTAGCAGCAGGGCCCGGTCAATGGGTCATTCAGGGAGATCACTTCCAGGGAGAGGGTCATCAGGGCCATCCCAGTCATATGCTCAGTCCTCCGCGAGTGCACCGCCATCCGTGCACAGTCATCAGCAGGGCAGTTACTCGAGACCTGGTTCAGACAGCAGGAGGTCTCGTCAGTCTGGTCATCCTGGGGTGAGATCCCAGCAGCGGGGGAGACCTACATGCCCCAAGTGTGGGAGATTTCATACAGAAACTTGCTACCTTGACCTTCCAGTGTGCTTCGGGTGCGGGGTGAGAGGTCACATTCAGCGGGACTGTCGTGCACCCCGTCAGGGTATAGGTAGGGGATCTGCTCAGTCATCCGGTTCTTCAGCTGCTACATCATCAGCGCGTACTCCAGCAGCAGGAGGGCGTGGTGCAACTAGGGGTGGAGCTCAGGGTAGGGGTGGACCTAGCCGATTTTATGCATTGAGTGGCCGCCGAAATGCCGAGGCTTCTCCAGATGTTGTTACAGGTATCATGTCTGTTCAGACTATTGATTGCTATGCCCTTATTGATCCGGGGTCCTCCTTGTCTTATGTTACTCCATTCATTGCTTCAAGTTTTGGGATAGTACCCGAACAGCTTCATGAGCCGTTCTCTGTGTCGACTCCTATTGGTGATTCTATTACAGCCTCACGAGTCTATAGGAATTGTGTTGTTACGGTGGGTGGTCGTGATACCACAGCTGATCTTATTGAGCTTGGGATGGTAGATTTTGATGTAATTATGGGGATGGATTGGCTCTATTCGTGCTTTGCCAAGCTTGACTGTCGGACGAGAGTTATGAGGCTCGAGTTCCCTAACGAGCCAGTTATTGAATGGAGAGGAAATGGTGTAGTGCCAAGGGGTAGGTTTATTTCCTACCTTAAGGCTTCGAAGATGATTAAGAAAGGGTGTATCTATCACCTGGTTCGGGTAACGGACACCACCTCGGATGTGCCTACCCTCGAGTCCGTGCCAATTGTGAATGAATTTCCGGAAGTGTTTCCGGATGAGCTTCCAGGGATCTCGCCAGATAGGGAGATCGATTTCGGGATTGATGTATTGCCAGATACTTAGACAATATCCATTCCACCATACAGTATGGCGCCAGAAGAGTTAAGGGAGTTAAAAGAGCAGCTGAGGTATTTATTAGAGAAAGGGTTCATACGACCAAGTGTGTCGCCATGGGGTGCTCCGGTTCTCTTTGTCAGAAAGAAGGATGGGTCACTTCGAATGTGTATTGATTATCGGCGGCTCAACAAAGTCACCATCAAGAATAAATATCCTTTGCCTCGAGTGGATGATCTGTTTGACCAATTGCAGGGAGCAAAGTTCTTCTCAAAAATTGATTTACGGTCCGGGTACCACCAGTTGAAGATCAGGGAGCAGGATATTCCTAAGACCGCTTTCAGAACTCGTTATGGTCACTTCGAGTTTTTGGTCATGTCTTTTGGGCTAACCAATGCCCCAGCAACTTTCATGGACCTTATGAATCGGGTTTTCAAGCCATTCCTAGATTCCTTTGTGATTGTATTCATTGACGATATTCTCATCTACTCTCGGAGCGGGGAAGATCATGCCGTTCACCTCAGAGCAGCATTGCAGACCCTTCTTCAGCATCAATTGTATGCCAAGTTCTCAAAATGTGAGTTTTGGTTGGAGTCCGTAGCCTTTCTAGGGCATGTTATTTCCAATGAGGGAATTCAGGTGGATCCTCAGAAGATTGCGGCAGTGAAAGATTGGCCTAGACCCACGACCCCGACAGAGATTCGCAGCTTTTTGGGTCTGGCAGGTACTATCGGAGGTTTGTAGAGGGATTCTCAACCCTCGCCTCCCCATTGACTAAATTGACGCAGAAAGGCAGTGAAGTTCCAGTGGTCCGATGCTTGTGAGAAAAGTTTCCAAGAATTGAAGTCAAGATTGACCTCGGCACCGGTATTGGCCTTGCCAGAAGGCACAGAGGGATTTGTGGTTTATTGTGATGCCTCCAGGGTTGGTTTGGGATGTGTATTGATGCAGCACGGAAAAGTCATATCTTACGCTTCCAAGCAACTCAAGAACCATGAGAAGAATTATCCGACGCATGATTTGGAACTTGCAGCTGTTGTGTTTGCCTTGAAAATATGGCGACACTATCTTTATGGGGTACATGTAGATGTGTTTTCAGACCACAAGAGCCTCCAGTATTTGTTCAAGCAGAAAGAGCTGAATCCGAGACAGCGGCGGTGGTTAGAACTACTCAAGGACTATGATATGGACATATTGTACCATCCAGGGAAGGCAAATGTGGTAGCTGACGCTCTTAGTCGGAAATCCATGGGTAGTTTGACTCATTTGGGTGTGGATCAGAGACCCCTGGCTCGAGAGGTCTACCAATTAGCCAGCTTGGGGGTTCGTATTTCGGCGTCGGACGAGGGGGATATCTTGGTGCATAATGGAGCAGAATCATCATTGGTCGCGGAAATCAAGGAAAAACAGTTCATGGATCCAGCATTGGTTCGGGTGAAGGAAGCAGTCATGAATGACAAGACCTCAGCATTTGTACTCAGCGGCGAAGATGGTGTATTGCGGTGTCAAGATAGGCTATGTGTTCCGGATGTGGACGAGCTTCGGGAAAGAGTGATGGCAGAGGCTCATACTTCCAGGTATTCTGTGCACCCTGGTTCCACGAAAATGTATCATGATCTCAAGGAGATTTATTGGTGGAACGGTATGAAAAGGGATGTGGCAAGCTTTGTAGCTAAATGCCCGAACTGCCAGCAAGTGAAGGCCGAGCATCAACGGCCCGGTGGATTAACTCAGGCTTATAGAAATACCAAGGTGGAAATGGGAGATGATCAATATGGATTTCGTGGTGGGGTTACCTCGCACTCGGCGTAAGTTCGATTCAGTATGGGTGATAGTAGATCGACTCACCAAATCAACTCACTTCCTGCCTGTCAAGTCCACTGATACTGCAGAGCAATATGCAAGATTGTACATCAAAGAGATAGTAAGGCTTCATGGCACTCCACTTTGTATCATCTCAGATCGCGGGGCTCAGTTCACAGCTAACTTTTGGAAGAAGTTTCAGCAAGGTTTGGGAACTCAGGTGAATCTCAGCACAGCTTTCCATCCACAGACCGATGGACAGGCCGAGCGGACCATTCGGACGCTTGAAGATATGTTGCGGGCTTGTGTCTTAGATTTTAAAGGTAATTGGGATGAACACTTGCCACCGATAGAATTTGCTTACAATAACAGCTATCATGCTAGCATTCAGATGGCCCCGTTTGAGGCATTATACGGGAGAAGATGTAGATCGCCAATCGGGTGGTTTGAGGTAGGTGAAGCGGAATTGCTAGGGCCAAGATATGGTGTACGAAGCTATGGAAAAGGTCAAGGTTATTCAGGAGAGAATGAAAACAGCACAGAGTCGTCAAAAGTCCTATGTAGATGTTCGTCGAAGGGATTTGGAGTTTCAAGTCGATGATTGGGTGTTCTTGAGGGTATCTCCTATGAAGGGAGTCATGCGATTCGGAAAGAAAGGGAAATTGAGTCCTAGGTATGTCGAGCCATATCGGATCGTTCAAAGGATTGGTCAAGTTGCTTATAGGCTAGAGTTGCCTCCCGAGATGTCATCAGTGCATCCGGTATTCCATGTGTCCATGTTGAAGAAAGTGATTGGAGATCCATCCACCATCATGCCAGTCGAGGCTATAGAGGTTAATGAAGATTTGTCATATGAAGAAGTTCCAGGTTGCCATTCTTGATAGGCAAGTCCGTAAGTTGAGAAATAAGGAAGTTGCCTCTGTTAAAGTATTGTGGCGAAGTCAACAAGTTGAGGAGGCCACATGGGAAGCGAAAAAAGAGATGAAGGAAAAGTACCCCCATTTGTTCGATCAAGCCTAGAAGAAATTAGGTGACCCTCCTACTCCTAGTAACTGTCATCTTGCCTAAGTTGTTTCCCTCTTTGTATTAGTAAAGTCTCCTTCATTTTGTAATGAGTTAAATGTGTTGTTACCTTGGGTCACTTGAACCGTTCTTGACAAATGAAAGCCTTATAAAGATTTATGTGTTTAATAAACAACTAATAGTAAGTGTAGATTGGTAATGGTTTGTTAAGTATACATGGTGTGTTAAAATGGTTAAATAAGGTAAGAATTCATTGAAGTGACTAGTTTATGTGCAATTGTAACAATTTGATAGAATATGTGCATTCGTTGAGGTAAGAAAGTGTATACCAGTTGTGAAAAGTGTTGAAGTTGTATATTATTGTTTGGTAATGTGTTTCGGGGGCCCTCTGACAGGTGGATATGTCCATAATACAAAGGAAACTCCGGCGAAATTTTTCTAAAATATAAGAGTTAGTCAAAATTTTGATGGTTGCATATCATGTCTTTCAAAACCAACTCATTTATTTCAAAATCCTCATTCGAGGACGAATGATCTTAAGGGGGGGAGGATGTAAGGCCCCGTAAAATTTTTGTGCATAAAACCTAGTAGATGTGGTGTCATGGTCCGAATGATGTGTTAGGAATGCGTAGAATTCTTCGCGGCGAGCTTGCGAGCCGTGGTTCGGACCCTTGGTAGTGATTTAAGTTTCAAAAATGTAGAGAAATAATTTTTCCGAAAAAGTGTCAAATATGCGGTCAAGAATGCGACCGCAGAATCCCTGACATGCGGACCGCATTCTTGCCGCAAAACGTTCCAATGAGTTGCCCAAAATTGTGTCAAAAGTGCGGTCGATATGCGATCGCATGTCAAATCTGCGGTGCACTTTGCGACCGCAGAATCAACATGCGGTCCGCATAGTGACCGCATTTCTTAACAGAACCTGAGTAATTTTTGAGGCCATTCTGCGGTCACTATGCGGACCGCATGTTGATTCTGCGGTCGCATAGTGCACCGCATAATTGACCCCGGCCCAGATTTTTGTAACATTTTGACCCGATCTCTTCTTTAATATAACACACTTCTTCTTCATTTTATCATATCATCTTACCAAAATTAGAGAGAGAGGAGAGGGTTTTTAGAGAGAGAAGTTCTTCATCTTCAAAGATTGTTCCAACCACTTAATTCCAAGGGATCCTAGGGCAAGGATTCAACTTCCCCAATCTTTTCAAGGTAAAAGCCCTAACTATTTTCTTTGATTTTCAGTTTTAATTGGGTAAAGAGAGGTTTTCATATAATAGCTTTTAAAAATAGAATTTTTACACTCATGCATGATTATTGAACTTGATTTCTAGTAAAAAGAAGTGAGTAGAAGTAAGAGTCTTCAAGAACAAGGTTGGCAAGAGTAAGATAGCTTGGGTAAGCATAAAGTAGGAAGTTAACGGAAGAAAACTCATCACCAGGTATGTATGGCTAATTTTGATTCTTGTAAAATCGCCCAAATGTGTGCGAATTGTTTTGGCATGTGTCAAATTGAGAAATTTTACGTAATTCTTTGATTTCCTTGTTGAGCATTTGATTGATGTTGAACTACGTGTGGTGGGGTATGAAATGTGAATTGAAAGATAAGAAGGTAATCGAGATTGGTAAAGAATGGGGAACAACCATTGTGATGGCATATTTGGCTTATTGTGGAAGGAATTTGAAACACCTTAATTGTGGTAAATTGTGGAACATGATTATGTGGGCACTTTCGATTTTGGAATACTTGTAATTTGGTTTTGATATTGGCTTGAGAAGAAATTGAGAACATGAACCAATGTGTAAGTTGCTTATTTGAACTTGTTGAAATTGTGTGTAGTACCTTATCTGCTGTTTGAAATTGTTGTGTTTTCAACTGTAAGGCGGGGTCGTGTTGCGCGCCGCAACGTGGTGAAATAAGGTGTGGGTTGGGGTGATAAGGGTGGCCGAGGTAATAAGGGTGGTCGGGGGCAATAAGGATGGAAAGCGATCGAAATCGCTATTGAAAATTGATACAAAAATCAATAAATGTGAAATTGTGAAAGGAGACAGCAGGAGAGTTTGCAACCTGTGGGGCACTGATTGCCCCTTTGTTTGACTACTTGTGCTTTATGTGATTGATTGGTAATTGTTAAATTGGTTGATCGTAGGAAGTGCTTTGTGTTGAGAATTATTTGAAATGAGAAAAATGTGGAAATATGGTTGGTTGGCTTAATTAATTGTTGATGTAATTTAATGGCTTGAGTTTACTTGGGACAAAGTTTGTCCATACATACCAGTACAATTCAAGTGTACTGACGTCCCTTTTGCCGGGGCGCTACATTCGTGTCATGATTGTAGGTGGATCAGTAGCAGGCACTTCAGCTCATCGGCAGGTAGTATCTTTCATCCTCCACTGCCCGTTTTTGGTGAGCCCCTTTCTTCCTCGGGGCCTTGTGTGGTTCATGCCACTTCGGTTTAGATTTCATTTTGGTTTTGTAAGGTATAGCCGGAGCCTTGTTACCGGCAAGTATTGTATTTCCCTTTTGTATCCTAGAGGCTCTGTAGACATGTAAACTGTGGGACTCCAGTCTTATGTATATATATTGTGTTATGTCGGGCGTTGTAAAAATTGAAATCTTGTTAATGAATCACTCGTATCGTTTTATTTGTTTAATGTGAAATCAATTATGATTAGTAATATATTTGGTTAATGAGAAACGGTCATCACAGGGGTAACGCGTGGGAATGAAAGGCACCCAGGTCCGCTTGACTGGGGCAACCCGGTCAGGCGCCGGTCATGTTCCTCGATTTGGGGCGTGACACTAGGATTGGCCGGTTTGCCCTCTTCGTAGGCTTGTCACAAACATCGACGGCCAATTTCCTCTTTTGCTATGTTGGCTTAACACTACTGAGCTACCCCATTTACTCATATACTCTTCGTCATTCTCTGGGGGCGATTCTTACCCCATGAAAAGAACCAACCTTAAATATGTATAAATTATTTGGAGGACCTTTCCATACCATATATATACATTCCAATAACTCATCATATTTGTCCTTCACAACTCCAACACATCGACCGGACGTCAAGGTCCGTTGAAACCCAACACGATTTATTAGGTGATCTCCCGATATAATTGCGTCTTCCGTTGGGACCATAACTTGTGTGGTAAATACATTATCTTCCCACTACTTCTGTGTGCCTTCCGTAGCACAGTAAAATGAACTCCTCGCATTCGACTATTCCCACGTTCTGTAATTCCTCATAAGAACTGTCAAGCACAATCTCGTGGGTTCTCAAAAGATGCACCGCTGAAGGTGGTAGCGAAGACTTTGGTGAAACCTATCCGTCCTCCGTAAAACTTTTGAAGGCATAGTTGATCTATCACCAGACTGTGCCATTGTTCGGCTGGATAAGCAGTACGTGACTACGCCATTCGTGGGAAGACAAGAGTGGAAATTTAACTTAACACTTTGAAGAACAAATTCGCACGATAAGAAAGAACAAATGAGAGACTCTTTCCTAACTCAATAGACTCTGGAGGACAAGTACAGACGTCTCCGTACCTACCTCTCAAACTCTACTAAGCTTGTTCGTGAGTGGTGAGACCTATGTAACCTAGAGCTCGATACCAACTTGTCACGACCCGGATTTTCCCCCAACATCGGGATCGTGATGGCGCCTACTCGTGGTAGCTAGGCAAGCCACTGTATTCATACTATCCTGTTTTTAACACAATTTTAATTAAATAAATGCGGAATACTTTATCGAAATGGAAATAACAAATCACAAGGTGAAAATCATACTGAAATCCTCTACCCAAGACGTGGAGTCACCAACTCACAAACTACTATGGAATACTACACATAAAAGTCTGAAGGAAATATAACATAATTCTGTTTGTCTCGGAATAAAGAGACTACAGCTAGTAACATAAGTAAAGAGAGAGACGCCGGGCTTGCGGACGTCTGCAAGCTACCTTGGTCTCAAATGTGATCAACTCCCACGCAATCTATTTACTGCTGCTACTCCTGATCGTAACCTGGACCTGTGCAAAAACGCACAGAAGTGTAGCATTAGCACAACCGACCCCATGTGCTGGTAAGTGCCTGGCCTATCCCGGCGAAGTAGTGACAAGCCTAGGACCAGACACTCACATAAACCTGTGCAATTCAATATATATATGTGTACCACAAAATAACAAGAAATAATCAAGTATTAACACAATAAGGAATATCTTGAAGAATTCAACAATTAACCACAGTTAATAATTTCACAAGGAAAAACAAAGTGTAATGTAAACACAAGTAATATCAATTCAAGAAATAGCAAATAGTTGCACGGCATCACCCTTCGTGCTTTTACTCTCATCCTCACCAAATAAACAAATAAAGTACACGGCATCACCCTTCGTGCTTTTACTCTCATCCTCACATCCATAGTACGGCATGATCCTTCGTACATGGTTCAATAATAGGGCACGACATGATCCTTCGTGCATAATCAATAAATAAACATGGCACAGCATTAACCTTCGTGCATAAATAAATAAACATGGCACGACATCACCCTTCGTGCATTATCACTCTTCCTCACCCAAATAACAATCAAATAAGTTCACAAGGAAAACAAGGTATAATGGAAAAACAAGTAATATCAAGTCAAGGAATGGCAAATAGTTGCACGGCATCACCCAAATAAAATATAATGGAAAAACAAGTAATATCAAGTCAAGGAATGGCAAATAGTTGCACGGCATCACCCAAATAAAATATAATGGAAAAACAAGTAATATCAATTCAAGAAATAGCAAGCAATTGCACGGCATCACCCTTCGTGCTTTTACTCTCATCCTCACCAAATAAGCAAATAAAGTACACGGCATCACCCATCGTGCTTTTACTCTCATCCTCACATCCATAGTACGGCATGATCCTTCGTACATGGTTCAATAACAGGGCACGGCATGATCCTTCGTGCATAATCAATAAATAAACATGGCACGGCATTAACCTTTGTGCATAAATAAATAAACATGGCACGGCATCACCCTTCGTGCATTATCACTCTTCCTCACCCAAATAACAATCACAGTTAAGGGCAAAGAAAGAAACATTAATTCATAAACCGTCCCATCAAGGGCAATCAATAATTATCTTCACAACAAGTCCCAACAGGGGAGAACAATAACAATTCATCTGTAATATATCTCCAAATAATCATTTTTCAACGACTCGCGGTCATACTAGACGCCAGTGTATGGATGCTCGTCACCACAGGCCCATACACCGCACTCGATCACATAACACATAGCACATAATCCTATTCCCTCAAGCTAGGATAGAACAAACACTTACCTCGAATGCTTATGAACAATTCAATCCGTGGAAATGTCTTTTCTTTCAATTTGGCTCCAATCCAACCGTATCTATACACAATTGATTTAATATCATCAATTCTACTCCACAAACTAATTTTTAATACCAAATACAACTTTTACAACATTCTGCCATGAATAGTGAATTTCAACCCCGGGCCCACATGGTCGGAATTCGGGGTTAGGACCAAAATACGGTTACCCATTCCCCCACGAGTTCATATATATAATTTGTTTCAAAATCGGACCTCAATTCGAGGTCCAATTCCCCAATTTATGAAAAACCCTATTTTCTAACAAAAACAAGAATTTTACCATGAAAATCATTGATTTCTTATGAAAAACATGTTTAATGATATTAGGAATTGAAAGAATTAAGTAAAAAGTGACTTACAATCGTTTTGATGAAGAAGAAATCCTTGAAGAATCGCAAATGGGTGTTTTGGTTTTGTAAAATGTGAAGAAATGGCTGAAATTCGTGTTTTTCAGGTCTCTGTGTTCGCATTTGCGAACATGGGTTCGCAATTGCGAACCCCGACCAATTTCCGGAGTTTGAAAAATAAGCTAAGGGTGGGAAGTTCGCATTTGCGAACATTTGTTCGCATTTGCGAACAGTTCGCATTTGCGAACTAATGTTCGCATTTGCGAACACATGCTGTATAAGGCGGTGTTCGCATTTGCGAACAATGGTTCGCATTTGCGAACCAAGGCAGTATGGGGAATGTTCGCATTTGCGAACTATTGTTCGCATTTGCGAACATAGGCAGGCACTGGGGACCTTCGCAAATGCGAACAATTGTTCGCATTTGCGAACAAGGCTGGCTTCGCATTTGCGATCAATGTTCGCATTTGCGAGCCTTGCCTTACACTGTCCCCTTCGCAATTGCGAGAAATTCTTCGCAATTGCGAAGCCAACAGCTGGGTGAAAAACCAGCAGTTCAAAAATTCAGAATTTCATCCAACGGCCTATCAAATCTTTACCCGAGCCCCCCGGGCTCCAAACCAAACATGTACACAACCTCAAAAACACATTATGGACTTGTTCGTGCGATCATATCGCCAATATCACTTCCTTTTAATCAAATCAAGCCTCAAACTCATGATTTTCATACTTTTGATTTTCAAAACTTCTTAACCTGGAACTCAAGGTCCAAAACATCTCAAACGACATCCAAATGTCACCAAACTTTACAAAAATCACATATATAATATTTAAGACTTGTACCGGGCGTCGGAACCAAAATACGAGCCCGATACCAAGGTCAATTAATTTATTTCCTTTAATAATTACATCAAAAACAATTTCACATAAAAATTCATAACTTGGGCTCTAGGCCTCGGAATTCGACTCCGGACGCATGTCCAAGTCCCATATTTTCCTACGGACCTCTCGGGACCATCCAATCTCGGGTCCGGATCCGTTTACCAAAAATGTTGACCGAAGTCAACCATATCAATATTAATATCATTTTTATCCAAATTTCTCATAGAATTCATATTTTCTATCACAAAATCTCTCCGGCTACATGCTCGGATCGTGCACGTAAATCGAGGCAACATAGAATGAGGTTTTCAAGGCCTCAGAAGCTCGAAATTATTAATAAAATAAGTGATGACCCTTTGGGTCGTCACAAAATTGTACATATGCTTCTGATAATATGCACATTAAACTCAGGGTCATATACGGTGTATTGTGATGCTTCTAGAGTTGGACTCGGTTGTGTGTTGATGTAGGAGGGTAGAGTTATTGCATATGCTTCTCGTCAGCTAAAGCCCCACGAGAAGAACTACCCTGTTCATGATTTGGAGTTAGCTGCTATTGTTCATGCCTTGAAGATTTGGAGGCATTACCTATATGGTGTATCTTGTGATGTATATACGGACCACCGCAGCCTTCAGCATTTGTTTAAGCAGAAAGATCTAAATTTGAGGCAGCGGAGATGGCTTGAATTGCTTAAAGATTATGATATTACTATCTTGTATCATCCCGGGAAAGCCAATGTAGTGGCTGATGCATTGAGCCGGAAGGCTATTAGTATGGGCCGTTTGGCATATATTCCAGTTGGGGAGAGACCCCTAGCAGTTGATGTTCAGGCGTTAGCTAATCGGATGGTGAGGCTGGATATTTCTGAGCCCAGTCGGGTGATGGCTTGTGTAGTAGCTCGTTCTTCTTTATATGATCGTATTCGAGAGCGCCAGTATGATGATCCACACTTACTTGTCCTTAAGGACAGAGTTCAGCATGATGATGCCAGAGATGTCACTATTGATAGTGATGGTGTATTGCGGATGCAAGGCCGGATATGCGTGCCCAATGTTGACGGCCTTCGTGAATTGATATTGGAGGAGGCCCACAGCTCGCGGTATTCTATTCACCCAGGAGCCGCGAAGATTTATCAGGACTTGAAGCAGCACTATTGGTAGAGAAAGATGAAGAAGGATATTGTGAATCATGTAGCATGGTGCCTTAACTATCAGCAGGTCAAGTATGATTATTAGAGTCCTGGTGGCGTATTCCAGCGTATTGATATTCACGAGTGGAAGTGGGAAAGAATCACTATAGACTTTGTGAGTGGACTCCCTCGGACAGCGAGGAAGTTTGATTCAGTTTGGGTGGTGGTGGATAGGTTGACCAAGTCAGCTCACTTTATCCCAGTGTGTACTACTTATTCCTCAGAGCGGTTGGCAGAGATATTCATCCGTGAGATAGTGAGATTGCATGGAGTTCCCATTTCTATTATATCGGACAGAGGTACCCAGTTCACTTCTCAGTTCTGGAGGACATTTCAGCGAGAGTTGGGTTCACAGGTAGAGCTGAGCACAGCATTTCATCCACATACGGATGGGCAGTCTGAGCGTACTATTCAGATATTGGAGGACATATTGCGTGCTTGTGTCATTGATTTCGGTGGTTCATGGGCTGATTACTTGCCTCTTGCGGAGTTTGCTTATAATAATAGCTATCAGTCCAGCATTCAGATGGCACCGTATGAAGCTTTATATGGGAGGCGGTGTAGGTCTCCAGTTGGTTGGTTCGAGCCCGGCGAGGCTAGGTTGTTAGGGACAGAGTTAGTCCAAGATGCCTTAGACAAGGTGAATGTGATTCAAGAGAGACTTCGCACAGCTCAGTCGCGTCAGAAGAGTTATGCAGACCGGAAGGTCCGAGATGTGTCTTATTCAGTAGGTGAGAAGGTGTTGCTGAAAGTTTCGCCTATGAAGGGTGTTATGAGGTTTGGAAAGAAAGGGAAGTTGAGCCCAAGGTTTATTGGACCTTTTGAGGTGCTTAGGAAAGTTGGGGAGGTGGCCTATATGCTTGCCTTGCCACCCAGTTTGTCGGGAGTTCACCCGGTGTTCCATGTATCTATGCTCCGGAAGTATGTCGGAGACCCGTCTCATGTGTTAGACTTCAGCACGATACAGCTAGATGAGGATTTGACTTATGATGTGGAACCAGTAGCCATTTTGGGTCGACAGGTTCGTAAGCTGAGATCTAAGGATATAGCTTCAGTGAAAGTGCAGTGGAGAGGTCGTCCCGTGGGGGAAGCAACTTGGGAGACCGAGCAGGAGATGCGAAGTAGATATCCACACTTGTTTAATGCTCCAGGTATGTCTTAACCCGCTCGCGGACGAGCGTTTGTTTAAGTTGGGGAGAATGTAACGACCCGGCCCGTCGTTACGGGAATTACCACCCCGTTACCTTGCATTTACATATCTTATGCTTTTAAATCAGTATTAGAATATATCGGGTGAGTTAGGAGTGATTCGGGTTGAAAATGAAGCAAATAGCATGTTTGAAGAAAGCTTGAATATGGGAAGTCAACCTAGAGTTGACTATTGAGTTAGAGTGCTCGGAACCGGATTCCGATGATTTGACTAGTTTTGGGGGATCATTTATGACTTAGGAGAGCAATCGGAATTGAATTCGGAGGTCCGGTGTAGTTTTAGGCTTGAATTGGTGAAGGTTAAATTTTGGCGAAAACCGGATGATAGGTGATATTTTGATCCGGGGGTCGGAATGGAATTCTGACAATTTCTATAGCTTCGTTATGTGATTTTGGATATGTATGCAAATTTTCAGGTCATTCGGACATTGTTTGATCGGGTTTTGGATCTAATGTTAGTTTTGAAAGTTTTGAAGAAACTTAGGCTTGAATTCGTGTGTAAATGGTGATTTTGATGTTTAGGATGGTGTTTTTGTGATTGGAACAAGTTCGTATCGTGTTTTGGAGTATGTTGGTGGTTTTCGTTGGGGTCCCGGGGGTCTCGGGATGAATCCGGGGGTCCAAACGGACCATTTTTGGGAAAAATGAGAAGGCTGGTTGCTGTCATAAATGCAGCAAGATTTTGCTCTCCGCGATCGCGGGGAGGGGGACGCGATCGCGTAGGGTTAGGGGCTAGACCAATGCGATCGCGGGAGCACCAGTCGCGATCGCGTAGAGTTAACCGGGTGGCCATCGCGATCGCATGAGCATCTACGCGATCGCGTAGAAGAGAAATGGGGTCCAGGGAAATTTGTGCTACGCGATCGCAGGAAGAGAGACGCGATCGCGTGAAGCCGGATGTTTGAACATCGCGATCGCGTGAGGCGAGTCGCGATCGCGTGAGTCTGGATTTTTGAACATCGCGATCGCGTGAGGCGAGTCGCGATCGCGTAAGGAACAAAATGTTCTGGCAGTGAATTTATATCACAGAACAGAGGGCTTACGGGTTTACACCCCCAAAACACAATTTTGAGCCCTAGAGAGAAGAAAACTCGAGGAGATCACTGAGAAATCATCGGGTATTCGTCGGAGGTAAGATTCTTGACTCAAAAACATCATTTTGTGGTAGAATTAACATCAATCTTCATGAAATTGGGTTGAAATCTTAAAGAAATGTGGCCTAGATATTGAAAACGGGATTTTGAGTTTTGGGAGGCCATTTGAACTCCGATTTTGATGAATTTTATATGCACAGACTCGTGGCAAGATGTGGGTCGCATTGGTACTAATTTCGGAATTTTCCGAGCAGTGGGCCCGGGGTCGGGTTTTACCAACTTAGTGTATTTATGTGAATTTCATGTAAATTGAAATGGGTTATGATTCTTTGACCCGTATTTGATATAATTATTGTGGTTTGACTAGATTCTACGCACGAGGGAGCTAAATTCAAAGGAAAAGGCATCGCGGACGAGTCTACGACCGGCTAGAGGTGAGTAGTTTGTGTATATGGTAGCTTGAGGGTTCGAAACCCCGACTTAGCACATTGTGACGCTAGTAGGGCGTGGCTCGCACACCGTGGCAGGTGCGGGATTGATTGTGACTAGGGATTGAGACTTGGTCCATCCCGGATGTGAATAATATGTTGTTAGTGTTGGAAATACACTGTATTTGATATAATTGTGGGCTGTAAGCCTTGTTTGGGGCCTTGTGCCGATCTGTAGCGTCCTTAGAGGACAATATTTATGTGATAGCTATAATTGCTTAAATCACTCATCTCAGTCCTGGAAATTGAAATCACACTTTTGAAATGCTAAGTCACCGGCTTTTGCAAATTTAATAAAGTTTAAGTATTTTTCATAAATTATGAATTGAAAACTGGAATTAAGAAAAATGAACTATTTTGTGACTTAATTGCTTATTGTGGACTGAGCATGGGATCGGGCTGCACGCCGCAGTGGTTGATATGAGGATCGGGCTGCACGCCGCAGCAGTATTGCGCTTGGGCTGTAGGAGCCCCTCCGGAGTCTGTACACACCCCCGGTGAGCGCCGTCGACGTTAAATTGGATCGGGCTACACGCCGTAGCGGTTATGTGCATTGCATTGCATCTTTATTTGTTGAATTACTCTGTGGTAGCTGAATTGTATTGTTGATGCTAGTTCGTAGGAGATTCGGACTGTAGTGTAGCTTCATATTGTGGTATTTTGTGGATTTCTTACCTTCAGCTGCTTTTATATATTTATTACTCACTGAGTACTTAGAACTCACCCCTACTCCCTGCACCTTTTGTGTGCAGACTTAGGTACTCAGGAGCAGTAGACAGGCGACTCCAGCGTTTGCAGTGTCACATCGAGTTGCTGAGGTAGCTGCCTACGTTCGGAGAACCTAGCTTCTCCTCTCCTTTCCAGTTGTTATTTGTATTTTGTATTCAGACTTGAGTATTTCTATACAGTACTCTCTATTCCTGTTGGGTTTTGTTAGAGGCTCTAGACTTGTGACTCCGGATCTTTGGGAGTGTCAGTATTTTGTTCTTTATTATTATTATTGGAGTTCTTAAACTCATATATTCTTCTTGGGTTGTCCATTTGGGACTGGTATTCGATGTAATCGGAAATGGTTGGTCTGGCTGGCCTAGCTTGATTGTTGGGCGCCATCACGACCGGATTTGGGTCGTGACAATAACATGAAGTAAAAAATCCTCAGTAATACAGATGTTCAAAAATATAGAAATGATAAGAGGGATAAGGGAGGAGTCGGATCCTGCGGACGTCGTGCAGCTGCCTCAACAACTCCTAAGAAGCTCTAAAAGCAGCAT
The DNA here is from genome assembly GCA_032618575.1 of Nicotiana noctiflora. Taxonomy (NCBI): domain Eukaryota; kingdom Viridiplantae; phylum Streptophyta; class Magnoliopsida; order Solanales; family Solanaceae; genus Nicotiana; species Nicotiana noctiflora. The sequence continues at coordinate 139,698 of JASVEL010008390.1, read as the reverse complement.
ATAGCTCGACTATGCTCCCGAAACACCTGAATCTGTACACATGGTGCAGGGAGTAAAGTGAGTACTTCCGTACTGATAATAGGTGAATTTGACTATAATTATGCCCTAAATAATCACACTTTATTGTTGAATTGATATTGTTTATGATGACAAAATGCTTTTATTAGTGTTTATTGGTATGTTATAGGTACACATGAGCCATTGGAGACTAAAAGAGCTATTTTGGAGTCATAGGATGGTAAAAAGGCGAAGTGAAGAGTTAAAGTTAAGTTAGCTTGAAATATTGAAGTGGGATTCCGGATCATTGTTCATTCGCGATTCACTCGCGACCGCGAATGAACCGCGGAAAAAGATGCTCGCAGAACCTTTGGAGATTCAGAAGTGTTCATTGTTCGCGGTTCGCTCGCAACCGCGAATGAACCGCGGAAGCTGCCGCAGATTTTAAGGCTAATTTTGTAAAATCTCAATTTTTAAGACCTAAACCCTCTATATAAACTTAGAATTCGCCCAAGAGAGGCAAGCATTGTATTATTACCTACTTTTGAAAGATTATTAGTAAGAGAGAACTCTCTCAACTTATTTCTTTCTTTTATATTGATTCTTTGATTATGAATTCAATTATTATTCTTGTTTCTTTGATTATAAGTAGCTAATTCCTTATCTAAGGTTTTGATGGAACCTATTGGGTGATGAACTTATCGTTTATGTGATTACAAATTGTTAGCTAGATTTCTGTTTGTTCAACTTCATTCTTGTTGTAGTTAATTGGTAGGATCCCCAATTAGTTGTTCCTATTTAGTGTGCATAACTTGGAAAAGAGTGCATATTTAGGTATATTGTTGAACAACACCACACCTAGGTTATTGGAGGAATCTATAACTTTAGGCGTAAAGACGCGATTAGGAATAACGAAGTCTTGGGTGCAATCTTAAGTGAACTACTCAAATTAGAGCTAGCTAGGGTAGCTTGGGAGAGTGCACTAGTAAATTATTGTAGTTGCTCGGGAGAGAATTACAGTAAAAATAGCGTTCATGATTGATAGAATATATTGACAATTTGTATGAGCATAAATAGAAGGGATTCCATCAATAGGGGAAATCAATACCTTAGTCTTTCTCTATATTATTTACCCAATATTCAATTCTTTCTTTTAAGTCTTTTAATTCTTGCAAAAGTTAGTTGTTAGAAAACCTTCACAAAACGATACTTCAAAGTTTCGGAACTTGCTTCAGAAGTGTTCTTGGGTTGTGAAAGTTGCAGTTGGTAGGTTAATTCCCTGTGGGATCGACTCTGGACTTAATTGACCGGATTATATTGACTACGTGTCGTTTGGACGTGAATCAATTTTGGCGTCGTTGCCGGGGAATTAACGGAATTATCAATTGCCATTGACAGAACTACAAGATTCTTGTGTAGTCGGGTTCTTTCTACACTTTACATTGAAATTTTTGACGGTTGTTGAATTGGGTACTCAGGTACATGCCTAGAAAATGTGCAAGGAATGGAGAACTAATTGAACGACTCTCAGACCCAGAGCAAACTTTCCGGGCACGTAACAGGGATATCAAACAAATTCAACAATCTCAGCAACCAATCAAACTAGATTTCGACATGGGACATGTGAACGACCCAAACCAGCAAGCTGGTTTGAACGCACAGGAGGCACAGGAGGTGCAGGAAGGTGCACTATATGACTGGGCACAACCCACAACGGATAATTTGGCAACTGCCATCGTTGTGCCAGCAATTCAAGCTGAGTCTTTCCAGATTACTAACAACATGCTACACTTGTTGAAAAACAAGGGATTATTCTCTGGGTCTCAGGTTGAAGATCCACAACAGCACCTGAAGAACTTTCTTTCGATATGCAATACACAGAGGCAACCGAATGTGACTCCGGAAGCCATCGGACTATTGCTATTTCCGTTCTCAGTTACAGGGGCTGCACAGGTATGGCTAAACTCACTCCCCATAAACTCTATTTCAACTTGGGATGAGTTAGTCAAACAATTCCACAACAAGTTTCATCCACCTAACAAGACGGCTCAACAAATTGATGAGATTGGAGACATTACATGAAACTTGGGGCAGATTCAAATGTATGCTGGTTATGTGTCCTCGCCATGGGGTTCCTGAGCAGTTGTTGGGTCAAAGGTTCTACATGGTGCTTTCAGACACTATGAAGAATATAGTAGATGCCTCAGTAGGTGGGGCTTTTTTAAGGAAGACTTGGAGAGAAGGCCAAAATTTGCTTGACAAGATGGCTCAAAACTCCGAGTAGATGACCAGGAATGCTCCTATCACTCCAGTGGTACACTCTGTACCTCTGAATCCTTCGAACACTATAGAGGAGAACGTGGCAACTTTACTGACACAAATGAGCATCCTGACGAAAAGGGTGGAAGAATCTGGGGTCAAGCAGCAGGTTCACATTGTAGACACTACCAATGGTGGTTTATGCACATCTTGCATTAGCCAACCCATATGTAATCCATGGGCTGCAGACCAAGAACATCATCACCAGCATGAAGATATGAACTATGTATCAAATTATGGAGGGCAGCGATAGGGTAACCAGAGTTGGGGTCAGCAGGCTCCATAGCAGTACAGGCCTCCTCAGCCACAGTATAATGTAACAGGTATGAGGCTACCAAACAACATGGCTCCATATCCTAGACCTCGAAATTTCAACAATCAGCAGTAGGGGTATCATCCATCTCCACCACAGCATGGGGGTAGACATGACAATGGGTTCGCAAGGTTGGAAGTTGTGATGCAGCAGGTAATTGGGTCACATGCCAAAACCAATGAGAGGAATAGATGCACATGACGCAACAAACAAAAATATGGAAGTACAGATGGGCCAGATTGCTATGTCACTTAACAATCATCCTCAAAGGACATTGCCTGCAGATACACACACAAACCCAAAAGACCAAGTCCCAAATCAGCTGATGGCAGTGACTTTGAGAAGTGGTAGGGATCTTGATGCTGAGAAAGAAGAAGAGTAAAGCAACACAAATGCTGAGACACACACTCCAGTGCCCATTGAACTGGACGAGTCCACAGGGTTGATAGAAGTTATAGTCCAGCCAGTTGCTAAAAATAAAGAAGAGCAGTAGGGTATGGAGAAAGTTGCTGAACAAGTAAAGTAGAAAGTTGTAGAGAAAGTGATAGAGAAGGAGAGGCCTCCACCACCATTCCCCCAAAGGTTGGCCAAGCACCAGAAAGAAGAGCAATACAAAAAGTTCTTCGATATGCTCAAGCAAATCCAGGTAAACATTCCCTTAATTGAAGCTTTGAAAGAAATGCCTGGGTATGCTAAGATGATGAAAGATTTGATGTCGCAGAAATTTGATTTCTAAGACTTGGCCACCGTGACTCTTACCTAGACTTGTAGTGCAGTGGTCTCTAGACCCATTGCTGAGAAGCTATCTGTCCCAGGTAGCTTCAGCATTCCATGTACTATAGGAAACTTTGCCTTTGCAAAGGCATTGTGTGATTTGGGGGCGAGCATAAATCTCATGCCCTTAGTGATTTATAAGAGGCTAGGCATTGGGAGAGCCAGGCCTACCTCTATGTTATTACAGCTTGCTGACAGGACGATTAAGCGTCCATTTGGTATTTTAGATGATGTGCTTATCCAGGTAGGGAAGTTCGTGTTTCCCGCCGATTTTGTTATTCTTGACTGCAAGGTGGACGAGGAAATTCCTATAATCTTAGGAAGACCATTCCTAGCCACAGGGAGAGCATTGATTGATTGTGAGACTAGGGAACTCAAGATGAGGTTGAATGATGAGGAGATCATATTCAATGTGCAAAAATCCATGAGGCGCCCTAGTAAGTTCGTGAATTGCTCTCTTATTGATGCGGTAGATGTGATAGTGGAGACTGATGATATAGAATTGACTACTGAAGATCCACTTCAAGCATGCCTGATGAACTTATAAGAGGTAAATGGTGAATGTCTGGCAGAGTGGGTGCTATCTCTGGAAGGCAAGGGGTTTTGGGAGAGAGAGCTGGAATTCGAGCCTCTACATCTAGAGAAAAGAGAGACCCCTCCTGCAAAGCCATCCATAGAAGAGCCACCAAAGCTGGAGCTTAAACCACTACCATCTCATCTCAGGTATGAATTTCTAGGTCCTAACTCCACTTTACATGTTATTATTTCATCTGGTTTGCTATATGTGCAGGCTCAAAAGCTTATACAGGTACTGAAAGAATACAAGACTACCATTGGGTGGACCATGGTAGACAAAAAGGGGATCAGCCTCGCATACTGCATGCATAAGATTCTCCTGGAAGAGGGGCACAAACCTTCTAGGGAACATCAAAGAAGGTTGAACCCAAACATGAAGGAAGTGGTGAAGAAAGAGGTAATAAAGTGGCTAGACACGGGAATTATTTTCCTAATCTCTGATAGTAGCTGGGTTAGCCCATTTCAATGTGTGCTAAAGAAAGGTGGCATGACGGTGGTGAAAAACGAGAATAACGAATTGATCTCAACAAGAACCTTCACCGGGTGGAGAATATGCATGGACTGTAGGAAGCTGAATCTAGCCACCCGCAAGGACCACTTCCCACTTCCCTTCATTGATCAGATGCTGGAGAGGTTGGTAGGGAGGTCACACTTTTTCCTCCTGGATGGGTACTCGAGGTACAATCAAATCTCCATAGCCCCCGAGGATAGAGAGAAGACCTCATTCACATGCCCGTATGGCATTTTTGCCTTTAGGAGGATGCCATTCGGACTATGCAATGCACCTGCCACATTCTAAAGGTGCATGATGGCTATATTCACCGACATGGTGGAAGACATTATGGAGGTGTTCATGGATGATTTCTCAGTGGTAGGGAATTCATTCGATGAATGCCTTGTCAATCTGACAAGAGTGTTGAAACGGTGCATGGAGACAAACTTAGTGCTAAACTGGGAGAAATGCCATTTTATGGTACAAGAAAAGTATAGTTTTGGGGCACCGGGTTTCGAGCAAAGGTATTGAGGTAGACCGAGCTAAAGTAGATGTCATTGAAAAGTTGACTCCACCAACATCCGTCAAGGCCATTAGAAGCTTTCTTGGACATGCCGGTTTTTACCGGAGGTTCATTAAAGATTTCTCCAAAATCTCAAACCCTCTCTGTAAGTTACTTGAAAAAGATCGCCCCTTTTTATTTTCTGATGAGTGCAGGATTGCATTTGAGGACATGAAGAAGAGGTTGGTCACAACACCCATCATCATTGCCCCCAATTGGGAGCAACTGTTTGAGCTAATGTGCGATGCAAGTGATTATGCGGTGGGGGCAGTGCTTGGCCAAAGGAAAGACAAGCTGATGCATCCAATCTACTATGCTAGTAGAACATTGAGTGGAGCACAGCACACACAGTGACAAAAAAGGAGATGCTGGCGGTAGTGTTCGCGTTCAACAAATTCAGGTCCTATCTCATAGGATCCAAGGTAATTGTATACAGTGACCATGCAGCTTTAAGGTACTTAATTGATAAAAAGGACTCTAAGCCGCGCCTAATTCATTGGGTGCTGCTTCTACAAGAGTTCGACCTTGAAATTCATGATAGAAAGGGCGCTGAAAATCAAGTTACTGATCATTTGTCACGACTTGAAGGAGCTGAAATTGTCAAAGAGAGTGGAGAAATTCTAGAAATCTTTCCAGACGAGCAGCTGCTCACTACCACTCTCCTTGAAGCGCCATGGTATGTAGATTATGCAAATTACCTGGCCAGCGGTATTGTTCCTCATGACCTATCATCGGTCTAGAGGAAAAGATTTTTTCCTGAAAGCCAGCTTTATTATTAGGATGAACCCTATTTCTTTAGGATATGTCTCGATAACATGATCCGGAGATGTGTCCCCGAGATCGAACAATCTTCTGTTTTGCAGGCGTGCCATGCTTCCGCATGTGGTGGTCACTTTGGAGGAGTGCGAACAGCCGCCAAGATACTTGAGGCCGGTTTCTATTGACCAACGATGTTTAAAGATGCACACTTGTGGGTGAAAGGTTGCAACGAATTTCAATTCAACGGGAACATCTCCCGGCGTCATGAGATGCCAATGAATTCAATTCAACAAGTGAAAGTCTTTGACGTCTGGGGAATAGACTTCATGGGGCCCTTTGTCAGCTCATACGGCAATAAGTACATACTTGTTGCGGTAGACTATGTGTCCAAATGGGTGGAAGCTGTAGCATTACCCACCAATGATGCTAAGGTGGTGGTGGGATTTCTGAAGAAGAACATTTTCACCCGTTTCGGGACTCTAAGGGCAATCATTAGTGATGGGGGTATGCATTTTTGCAACAGGACATTCGAGAAATTATTGGCCAAATATGATGTGAAACACCGGGTGGCTACTCCATATCACCCGCAGGCCAGCGGGCAAGTTGAGATCTCCAATAGGGAGATAAAGAGTGTATTGACAAAAAACAGTGAACGCCACGAGGATCGACTGGTCCAGGAAGCTCGATGATGCATTATGGGCATATAGGACAGCATTCAAGACACCAATCGGCATGTCACCATACAAATTGATGTTTGGGAAAGCTTGTCATCTACCTGTGGAACTAGAGCACAAAGCATGGTGGGCACTAAACTAATTAAATCTCAGCTAGGATGAAGCGGGGAAATCAAGAATGACCGGGTTGCACGAGTTGGAAGAATTCCGGTATCTGGCCTTCGAGAGCACAAGACTATACAAAGAACGGATGAAGCGGATTCACGACCAGAACATCATAGAGCGTAACTTCAAAAACGGGGACAAGGTACTTCTATATAACTCAAGATTACGATTGTTCCCGGGCAAATTAAAATCAAGGTGGTCAGGCCCTTTTCGGGTAATTGAGGCATTAGATTCGGGCGCTGTGGAAATTCAAACCATTGATGGTTCACGCACATTCAAAGTAAATGGACAGCGGTTGAAACTTTATGTTGGCATGGATTCCATCGAGGACAAAGTGGAACTACGGTTAGAGGAACCTCAAAGGTCTAGCGAGCCTTGAAATGCGCTAAGTTGAGTCGTGCCACGACGTTAAATCAGGCGCTACGTGGGAGGCAACCCACGAACATGTTGTAAGTAATTTTATCTTAGTTAGTCTATACAAAAAAAAAATTTCTGCTGCTGCCAGGCGAAAAAAATTAGAGAGACAGATTTTTTGCGGTTCATCCGCGGTCGCGGACGGACCGCGGAAAAATAGTCCCTTTGATTCTCACCTTTCGCGGTCCATCCGCGATCGCGGACGAACCGCAGCTGACCGCGGTCAGTTCTACAAAGCTTGGAAAAGAAGAAAAAAATGGGCAAATAATTCTTCCCCCCCCCCCCCAATAACCCTAAAAACATAAACCCTCCATTCCCCCCCTCAAAATCAACCACCCTTCCTCCCCATTCCCTCTCTCTCTCTAAAATTCTCTCCTCCTTCTCTCTACCCCCTCTCTTCAATTCTTCTCCCAACAACCCATCTACACCAATCTTCTTCATCTTCTACACTTCTCCAACACTTCATAGTAAGTTTTCTTCTTTTTTTTTCTTTTTTTCTTTTTTTTCTTTTTCTCTCTAATTTTTGTCATTAGATTGTGTAGAAGTAATTAGTTTGCATTATTATAGTCAAATTGTAGAATTGTAAAATATATTGCTAGTAGTAGTAGATTCTATAGAAATTAATTTGTTTATGTAGTATAGTTCTAGTATGATTATTGTTGGTTTATTGGTATTGGTGGTATTATTGGTATTGTTGGCATTGTTAGGATTGTTGGTAGTGTTGGCACTGTTGGGTCTCCAATATAGTTAATTGTGTTAATTTTATTATTTTGGAGACCCAATGTGATGGATGATATAGTTGGTGATTTGGTTAGCCAATGTGGGAAATTGTATATTGTAGTATTTGGATATTGAATTTTTAGAGGAGATATTGCCCAACTTTTTGGTTGTTTGTTGTTGTATAAAATTGGAGATGGTGTAGGTTTAATTGGGTCATGTTAGATTGCCAAAAGAAATAAGTGTGGGGTGCTTGAGGTGACTTGGTGAATTTGTTAGATAACTGGTTAATTGTAGGAGTTATGGGATGATAGCACTAAAGAGAATATTATGGTAGTCCACGGATGGTGAAGTCTGAGTAGCCAACCGATGTTCTAACATTATGGAAATTTTTTGGTTGTTTCTCTTTTGTGCAGGATTATGGCTCCTAAAAGATCACGGCATGCAGCTAGCTCGTCTAGGCAATCGACCTATGACGAGTCTAGATTCAGATGCGAGGAGGCGGAAGCTGACTTCCATGCCAAGGCTACTAAAGCTTGGCTCCAGGAAATTGAAATTGACAGGCTAGCCATTCGGACTGAAAAGCCCGAGATATATGATAAGATCCACCGCCGTGAAATGGAGTTCTTGTTCGACACACCGGCCCTCGTGAACAAGATGCTGGTTAGGGAGTTTTATGCTAATGCTCTCTACGGGATGGCCAGGACAGTCTTCGTCCGAGGTAAGTACGTCCACGCCCATGTACACTCTATTAGGCAGGCTCTTAGACTGCCACATTTTACTAGTGACGTGGACTACTACCACGATAGGCCTGGTGTCACCTGGGACACCTTAATTGAGGCTTTATGTGTTGATAGTATCCCAGTCTGGATAAGAAACAAAACACTCCACTCTAACTGTTTCACCCACACTGCTAAATGCTGGTTCACAATCATATGTAACCGGTTCTTGCCCTCAAGCAACACCACTGACGTGAACTTCAATAGGGCATTACTAACATGGTGCTTTGTCACCCAGCCGGACGTGGACATCGCCTACCTGATTAGTGACGAGATGGTGCTGAGGGGATCCCTCAAAGCCAAGGGTTTCTATTACCCATCTCTCGTCACTACTCTGTGTCTCGGCCATCGGACTCCGATCCTTGCCACGGATGGTGATCTCCCTCCAAAAGCTCCGTTCAGAGCTTCTCAAATCCGGGTGGGCCGAGACAATGACCCAATTGACTTGGATACTGAGGCTGACCCTGTGCTGGTTGTCCGGGCCAGGCATTCCACTGACTTAGCCGGACCTTCTAGGCACGCTCATCATGGAGCTGACCTATCCCGGTCCCAGTCCACAAGACCTATGCTTAGGTCTTTGGAGGAGGAGGTTGCGGACTTACGCACCTCCGTGGATGGAATGCACACGCGCATGGACACGATGTCTCAGAGGCATTCTAGGTCTGAGAACCATTTCATGGCATGATTTCGAGCACTGTGTCGAGCATGTCACGTCGAACCCTCCAACGTCTCCGACTCTGAGTGAGTCCCAGGTAAGTTTTCTCGCCCTTCCGAGCTATATTTGTATTATTATGTCATGAGGACATGACATGATTTTAAGTGTGGGGTGGGAAACTTATCTTGTATATGTTGTACATAGTAGTTGTAGTTGTAAATAATATTAGCTGGCTTGGCCCGACGATGGACACTTGGCGACGGGTTTCTTAAGGGTCTAAGTCGGAATAAAAAGACAAAAAAAAAATTTGAAAAATTCAAAAATATGAGTAGAGGTAGGAATTTTTATTTCTTTTATTTTCTTTTTCTAGGTAGTGTATCATCTCCCCCTTGGTTTTTCTTTTGACCACGGTTCTTTTCAAAGGGTTTTTATTTAACCGGGTTAGGTAGATTTTTCTTTTTAAGACTAGAAGGCAAAGGGTAACATGTAACCCCAAGTATGCACATTAGCAAAACTTAATTGAACTTGAGAATGTATGATCTAAGCTTGACTGTAGATTCTAGGATATGCCTTAAATTGCACAATACAGCTTGCTTGAACATTGATAGGACTTTGTAGATGAACCTGATTCTAAATGAGTTGCATGCTATGTGTGTGTGAGATTTTACTTACATTATATGTTTTACATGATACCTAGAACTTGCCCTGTGTGTTTGCAAAGAGAAATAGAAGTTGTTTGGTTGTAGAGATGATAGAGGCATTTCTTTGTGTAACCCCATAGATCAATAAGACATGAATTCACATGTACATAATATCCTAGTTAACCCCTTTGAGCTTAAAGCATATTCTTTGATAACCCTTGAATGTTCATGAAAAATCAAAATCTTATATTGTTCTACTTTACCTCCTAGAAGCACTTGTGTTATAATGAATATGCAAAAGTCTAAGTGTGGGGTGAAGGGAAATTGAAAAAGGGAAAATCAAGAATGAATGGTAGAAAATGGTGAACTGGCAAAATAATGTAAATGCATTGCAAATAAATTATTAAAAAAAAGAGCTATATCAATGTATATATGTAAATGTATATAAGAAAATTAGAAAGGCCAGTTACACCAACAAAAGAAAAGTGCGGATTAAAAGTAAATAAAGGTGAAAGAATGTTTAGGGGAGACATAAGGAAAAAAAAACTAAAAGGGAAGTTGTGAAAAAGAAAGAAAAGTGCTTAGGGAGGTTAGCCACTATAACCAAAAGTATCCTACCCGTCCCGTAGCCTACATTACAACCCTTAAAGACCTCTTGATCTATGATTGAATAATTCGATTAGTGGAGTATTACAGTAGGGCAAGCCTATGGTGTGTCTGTATGCATATGAATGTTCTTTGTTGAGAGTGAGTGAATTTTTCCTATATCTATAAGTTTCATGTTATAAATTGTTTATGTGTGGGAACTTCTCTTAATAAATTATGTGAGGGCATGTAACTCGGGAAGGAAAAGGTAAATTTGCAAGTCTGTGATAATAACTAGAGTAAGCAATAATGTGCTGGCATGTGAGTTTACGGTTAAGTAAGGATTGTGCATATCTTAGGTTAATCATGAAAGATAGCTTTTGTGTCATATTTTGGGAAAGACATTAATAAAAATTGGCCTAAAGTGTGATTAAGGTTTCTCGAGGACGAGCAAAGGTTTAAATGTGGGGTGTTGATAATAGGTGAATTTGACTATATTTATGCCCTAAATAACCACACTTTGTTGCTGAATTGATATTGTTTATGATGAGAAAATGCTTTTATTAGTGTTTATTGGTGTGTTATAGGTACACATGAGCCATTGGACACTAAAGGAGCTATTTTGGAGTCACAAGCTGGTAAAAAGGCCAAGTGAAGATTTGAAGTGAAGTTAGCTTGAAAAATTGAAGTGAGATTCTGGAATGCTGTTCATTCGCGGTTCACTCGCGACCGCGAATGAACCGCGGAAAAACATGCTCGCGGAACCTTTGGAGATTCAGAGGCGTTCTCTGTTCGCGGTTCGCTCGCGACCGCGAACGAACCGCGGAGGCTGTCGCAAATTTTAAGGCTAATTTTGTACAAACTCAATTTTTAAGACCTAAACCCTCTATATAAACCTAGATTTCGCCCAAGAGAGGCAAGCCTTGTATTATTACCTACTTTTGCAAGATTATTAGTAAGAGAGAACTCTCTCAACTTATTTCTTTCTTTTATATTAATTCTTTGATTATGAATTCAATTATTATTCTTGTTTCTTTGATCATGAGTAGCTAATTCCTTATCTAAGGTTTTGATGGAACCTATTGGGTGATGAACTTCTCGTTTATGTGATTACAAATTGTTAGCTAGATTTCTATTTGTTCAACTTCGTTCTTGTTGTAGTTAATTGGTAGAGCTCCCAATTAGCTGTGCCTATTTAGTGTGCATAACTTGGAAAAGAGTGCATATTTAGGTATATTGTTGAACAACACCACACCTAGGTTATTGGAGGAATCTATAACTTTAGGCGTAAAGGCGGGGTTAGGAATAACGAAGTCTTGGGTGCAATCTTAAGTGAACTATTCAAATTAAAGCTAGCTAGGGTAGCTCGGGAGAGTGCAGTAGTAAATTATTGTAGTTGCTCGGGAGAGAATTACGGTAAAAATAGCGTTCATAATTGTGATGACCCGGCCTGTCATCATGTGAGTTATCAGAAGGGATTCCATCAATAGGGGAAATCAATACCTTAGTCTTTCTCTATATTATTTACCCAATATTCAATTCTTTCTTTTAAGTCTTTTAATTCTTGCAAAAGTTAGTTGTTAGAAAACCTTCACAGAAATATACTCATAGTTTGGGAACTTGCTTCAGAAGTGTTCTTGGGTTGTGAAAGTTGCAGTTGGTTGGTTAATTCCCTGTGGATCGACTCTGCACCTGAATCTGTACACATGGTGCAGGGAGTAAAGTGAGTACTTCCAACTCAGTGGTAATAGACATTTATAATGGCTGACAGTAAAAAATCTCGACATATAACAATGCAAAGCTATAACCAATAATTCTACACATTTAACGGTGGAACAACAACAAGTAATTACTGACAAAATAGATAGATATCGATGCCTGAATGCAATGCAATGCACAATACGGCTGTGGCGTGCATCCCGATCCATTTGAGTACCCGCGCTCACTTTGGGGGTTTAGACACCGGAGGGGCTCCTATAGCCCAAGCGCAATATCATCGTAGCATTCGATGTGGCGTGCAGCCCGATCCACAATTAGTCCATTTATATGTATGCAAGCCACACGGGCACAGTCAAAATTCTCATTTTCAGTTGCAATTGTCAATAATTATAGATTAAGTGTTTAGAACCTTAGAAATTTACTAATCATTTTGAGACAATGTTTAACTCGGGATTAATATCATGAAGACATGCTAAACGTAATGGAAATAATGATAACAATCCATAAGGGATCCAAATAATTGTCATACCACCCAAATATACGCATAACAATCCAAGTAGGATATTTACCAACTGATTTCTAGCCAATAACACAGTATGAACATCACTCGGACGGACTAAGCCAAAGTCCCCAAACATGGGGTTTCAAACCCTCAGGTCATCCATCTACATCTATTACTCACCTCAAACCGGCCACAAGACTAGTCCGCTAAGCCTTTTCCTCTCGAATCAACCTCCTCGCGCGCTGAATCCGATCAAAACAATAAGGAATACGTTATAATAAACTAATGGAACATAACCCAATTGAAAGAACTCGAAAAACTCAAAAAATCACGAAGTTGGCAAACCCCGAGTCTCGGGCCCACTTCTCGAAAAATTACGAAATTTACATCACCGAATTCCTCGTCTCGCCACGAGTCCGTACATACAAAATTTACCAAAATCGGAGTTCAAATTCCAAATTTTTATTTCAAAACCCAAGCCCTAGTTCTTCAATTTTTCACCCAATTTTCCAAGAATTAAAGGTGGATTCTTCAACAAAATAGCGTTTCTAGGCCACGAGACTTACTTCCAATCTATTCCCGTGAAAACCCTCTTCAATTTATATCAAGAAGCTCTTGAGGTTGTTCAAAAATGGAGGAAATACCAAATGGGTCGCAGATGAAATGTGCTCAATAAACCCTTATGTGATGCCCAGTTCATACTATGCGAATGCGAGGGTCCTCTCGCATCCGCGATGAACGAAAATTCCCACTTCCCGCATAATACACCCGACACTAACTCCTTTCAATGTTACCCATGAGATATAACACCACCATATATATACTACAACAATACCATACATCAACTACAATAATACCACCAATCAATTGCACAACATCATCCATCAATTACAACACCCCCGATAATAGGTGAATTTGACTATAATTATGCCCTAAATAATCACACTTTGTTGTTGAATTAATGTTGTTTATGAGGACAAAATGCTTTGATTAGTGTTTATTTGTGTGTTATAGGTACATATGATACATTGGATGCTAAAATGAGCTATTTTGGAGTCACGTGTTGATGAAAAGGCCAAGAGAAGAGTTGAAGTGAAGTGAGCTTGAAGAATCAGAGAAAAATCAGACGGACTGTTCATCCGCGGTTCACTCGCGACCGCGGATGAACCGCGAAAAAACAGGCTCTCTGAAGTTTACTGTTCGCGGTCCGTCCGTGACCGCGGACGAACCGCGGAAGACGCCGCAGCAGCAATCCTAATTGTGTACACACTTAGTTTTTAGCCCTAAAACCTCTATATAAACTCCTAGTTCGCCCAATAGAGGCATGTTGTCTATTTTTCACTACTTTTGCAAGATAATTAGTAAGAGAGAATCCTCTCAACTCATTCTTTTATTTTATATCAAGTATTTCTTTATGATTTCAATTATTATTCTTGTTTCTTTAAGCATGAGTAGCTAAATCCTTTTCTAAGGTTTTGATGGAACCTATTGGGTGATGAACTTATCATTTATGTGATTACAAATTGTTAGTTAGATTTCTATTTGTTCAACTTCATTCTTATTGTAGTTAATTGGTAGAGCTCCCAATTAGCGGTGCCTATTTAGTGTGCATAACTTGGAAAAGAGTGCATATTTAAGTTTATTGTTGAACAACACCACACCTAGGTTAGTAGAGGAATCTATAATTTTAGGCGTAAAGACGGGGTTAGGAATAACGAAGTCTTGGGTGCAATCTTAAGTGAACTATTCAAATTAAAGCTAGCTAGGGTAACTCGGGAGAGTGCACTAGTAAATTATTGTAATTGCTCTGGAGAGGGTTACGATACAAATAGCGTTCATGATTGATAGAATATATTAACAATTTGTATGAGCATAACGATAAGGGATTCCATCAATAGGGGAAATCAATACCTTAGTCCTTCTCCATATTATTTTACCCAATATTCAATTCTTTCTTTTAAGCCTTTTAATTCTTGCAAAGTAGTTACTCGAAATTCACACAAAAATATATTCAAAGTTTGGGAACTTGATTCGGAAGTGTTCTTGGGTTGTGAAAGTTGTAATTGGTAGGTTAATTCCCTGCGGGATCGATCTTGGACTTATTAGACCAGGTTATATTGATTGCGACCGTTGCTTGGACGTGAATCAATTTTGGCGCCGTTGTCGGAGAATTAACGGAATTATCAATTGCCATTGACAGAACTTCAAGATTCTTGTGTAGTCAGGTTCTTTCTACACTTTACATTGAATATTTTGACGGTTGTTGATTTGGGTACTCAGGTGCATGCCTAGAAAATCTGCAAGGATTGGAGAACTAATTGAAGGACTCTCAGACCCCGAGCAAACTTTTCGGGCACGTAACAAGGCTATCAAACAAATTCAGCAATCTCAACAACCAATCAAACTAGACTTCGACGTGGGTGACGTAAACGAACAAAACCAGCAAGCCGGGTTAAATATGCAAGAGGCGCAGGAGGCACAAGAAGGTGCACTGTTTGACCGGGCACAACCCACAACGGATAATTTGGCAACTGCCATTGTTGTGCCAACAATTCAAGCTGAGTCTTTCCAGACCACTAACAACATGCTACACTTGTTGCAAAACAAGGGATTATTCTCTGGGTCTCAGGTTGAAGATCCACAGCAGCACCTGAAGAACTTTCTCTCGATATGCAAGACACAGTGGCAACCGAATGTAACTCCGGAAGCCATCAGATTATTACTCTTTCCGTTATCAGTTACAGGAGCAACACAGGCATGGCTAAATCACTCCTCATAAACTCTATTGCAACTTGGGATGAGTTAGTCAAGCAATTCTACAACAAGTTTCATCCACCTAACAAGACAGCTCAACAAATTGATGAGATTGTGAGCTTCAAGCAGAAACCAATGGAGACATTACCTGAAACTTGGGGCAGATTCAAGGGTATGCTTGTTATGTGTCCTCGCCATGGGATTCCTGAGCAGATGTTGGGTCAAAGGTTCTACATGGGGCTTTCAGATAGTATGAAGAATATTGTAGATGCTTCAGCAGGTGGGGCTTTTCCGAGCAAGACTTGGAGAGAGGGCCAAAATTTGCTAGACAAGATGGCTCAAAATTCCGGGTGGACGACCAGGAATGCTCCTATCACCCAGTGGTACACTCTGTACCTCTGAATCCACTTAGCACTATGGAAGAGAACATGACAACATTATTGACACAAATGAGCATCCCGAAAAAGAAGGTGGAAGAATCTGGGGTCAAGCAGCAGGTTCATATTGTAGATACTACCAATGGTGGTTTGTGCACATCTTGCATTAGCCAACCCATAGGTAATCCATGGGCTGTAGACCAAGAACATCATCAGCATGAAGACATGAATTATGTGGCTAACTATGGAGGGCATCGACAAGGTAACCAAAGTTGGGGTCAGCAGGCTCCAATGCAGTACAGGTTTCATCAGCCACAATTTAATGCAGCATGTATGAGTCCACCACAAAACATGGCTCCATATCCTAGACCTTAGAATTTCAGTAATCAGCAGCAGGGATATCATCCACCTCCACCACCACATGGGGGTAGACATGACGATGGGTTTGCAAGATTGGAAGCTATGATGCAACAAATAATTGGGTCAAATGCCAAAACCAATGAGAGGATAGATGCACATGATGCAGCCATCAAGAATATTGAAGTACAGGTGGGCCATATTGCTATGTCTCTCAACAATCGTCCTCAAGGGACATTGCCTGCAGACACACAAACAAACCCAAAAGACCAAGTCCCAAAGCAGATGATGACAGTGACTCTGAGAAGCGGTAGAGATCTTGATGCTGAGAAAGAAAGTGAGAAAATCGACAGACAGGCTGAGACACTCCCTCCATTGCCCATTGAACTGGAGGAGTCCACAGGGTTGACAGAAGTTACAGTCCAGCCAATTGCTGAAAATAAAGAGGCAAAGCAGGGAACGGAGAAAGTAGCTGAACAAGTAGAGCAGCAGATTGAAGAGAAAGTGATAGATAAAGAAAAGTCCCAAGTCATTGGGAAGAAGAGGCCTCCACCACCATTCCCCCAAAGGTTGGCCAAACACCAGAAAGAAGAGCAATACAAAAAGTTCTTTGAGATGCTCAAGCAAATCCAGGTAAACATTCCCTTAATTGAAGCTTTAAAAGAAAATGTCTGGTTATGCTAAGATGATGAAGGATTTGATGTCGCAGAAATTTGATTTCCAAGACTTGGCCACCGTAACACTTACCCAGACTTGTAGTGCAATGGTCTCCAGACCCATTGCCGAGAAGCTATCTGATCTAGGTAGCTTCACCATCCCATGCACTATAGGGAATTATGCCTTTACAAAGGCATTGTGTGATTTGGGGGCAAGCATTAATCTCATGCCCTTAGTTATTTATAAGAGGTTAGGCATTGGGAGAGCCAGGCCTACCTCTATGTTATTACAGCTTGCTGACAGGATGGTTAAGCATACATTTGGTATTTTAGATGATGTGCTTATCCAGATGGGGAAGTTCGTGTTTCCCGCCGATTTTGTGATTATTGACTGCAAGGAGATCATCTTCAATGTGCAAAAATACATGAGTCGCCCTAGTGAGTTCATGAACTGCTCTCTTATTGATGCGGTTGATGTGATAGTGGAGACAGACGATGCAGAGTTGACCATTGAAAATCCACTTCAAGCATGCCTGATGAACATGGAAGAGGTAAATGGTGAAAGTTTAGCTGAATGGGTACTATCTCTGGAAGGCAAGGGATTTTGGCAGAGAGAGCTTGAGTTCGAGCCTCTACACTTAGAGAAAAGAGAGACCCCGCCTGCAAAGCCATCCATAGAAGAGCCACCAAAGCTTGAGCTTAAACCACTACCATCACATCTCAAGTATGAATTTCTAGGTCCTAACTCCACTTTACCTGTTATTATCTCATCTAGTTTGTTAGATGTGCAGGCCCAAAAGCTTATACAGGTACTCAAGGAATGCAAGACTGCCATTAGGTGGACCATGGCAGACATAAAGGGGATCAGCCCCGCATATTGCATACATAAAATTCTCCTGGAAGAGGGACACAAACCTTCCAGGGAACATCAAAGAAGGTTGAACCCTAACATGAAGGAAGTGGTGAAGAAAGAGGTAATAAAGTGGCTAGACGCAGGAATCATCTTCCCAATCTCAGATAGCAGCTGGGTTAGCCCGGTCCAATGTGTGCCAAAGAAAGGTGGCATGACAGTGGTGAAAAATGAGAATAATGAGTTGATTTCAACTAGAACCGTCACCGGATGGAGAATATGCATGGACTACATGAAGTTGAATCTAGCCACCCGCAAAGATCATTTCCCACTTCCCTTCATTGATCAGATGCTTGACAGGTTGGCAGGGAGGTCCCACTTTTGCTTTCTGGATGGATACTCAGGGTACAATCAAATCTCCATAGCCCCCGAAGATAGAGAAAAGACCTCCTTCACATGCCCGTATGGCATTTTTGCCTTCAGGAGGATGCCATTCGGACTATGCAATGCACCTGCCACATTCCAAAGGTGCATGATGGCTATTTTCACCGATATGGTAGAAGACATTATGGAGGTGTTCATGGATGATTTCTCAGTGGTAGGGAATTCATTCGATGAATGCCTTGCCAATCTGACAAGAGTGCTGAAACGCTGCATGGAAACAAACTTAGTGCTAAACTGGGAGAAGTGCCATTTTATGGTACAAAAAGGCATTGAGGTAGACCGTGCTAAAGTTGATGTCATTGCAAAGCTGCCTCCACTAACATCCGTCAAGTCCCTAAGAAGCTTTCTTGGGCGCGCCGGTTTTTACCGGAGGTTCATCAAGAACTTCTCCAAAATATCAAACCCTCTCTGTAAGTTACTTGAAAAAGATCACCCCTTTGTTTTTTCTGATGAATGTAGGATTTCCTTTGAGGAACTGAAGAAGAGGCTGGTCACAGCACCCATCATTATTGCCCTCGACCGGGAGCAACCTTTTGATCTAATATGCGATGCAAGTGACTATGCAGTGGGGGCAGTGCTGGGCCAAAGGAAAGACAAGCTGATGCACCCAATATACTATGCAAGTAGGACCTTGAGTGGAGCACAGCTAAACAACACAGTGACGGAAAAGGAGATGCTTGCGGTCGTGTTCGCATTTGACAAATTTCGGTCCTATCTCATAGGATCCAAGGTAATTGTATACACGGACCATGCAGCTTTAAGATATCTAATTGATAAAAATGACTCTAATCCGCGCCTAATTCTTTGGGTGCTTTTTCTCCAAGAGTTCGACCTTGAAATACGTGATAGAAAGGGCACCGAAAATCAAGTCGATGATCATTTGTCACGACTTGAAGGAGCTGAAATTGTTAACGAGAGTGGAGAAATTCTGGAAACCTTTCCAAACGAGCAGCTGCTCACCATCACTCTCCTTGAAGCACCATGGTATGCAGATTATGCAAATTACCTGGCCAACGGTATTGTTCCTCACGACCTCTCATCGGTCCAGAGGAAAAGATTTTTTCGTGAAAGTCAGCTTTATTATTGGGATGAACCCTATTTGTTTAGGATATGTCTAGATAACATGATCCGGAGATGCGTCCCCGAGATAGAACAATCTTCTGTTTTGCAGGCATGTCACGCTTCAGCATATGGTGGTCACTTTGGAGGAGTACGTACAACCGCCAAAATACTTGAGGCCGGTTTCTATTGGCCAACGGTGTTTAAAGATGCACACTTGTGGGTGAAAGGTTGCAACGAATGTCAACGCACCGGGAACATCTCCCGGCGTCATGAAATGCCAATGAACCCAATCCAGCAAGTTGAAGTGTTCGATGTTTGGGGAATAGACTTCATGGGGCCCTTTATCAGTTCATACGGCAATAAGTACATACTTGTTGCAGTTGACTACGTGTCCAAATGGGTGGAAGCTGCAGCATTACCCACCAATGATGCTAAGGTGGTGGTGGGGTTTCTGAAGAAGAACATTTTCACCCATTTCGGGACTCCAAGGGCTATCATCAGTGACGGGGGCACACACTTTTGCAACCGGGCGTTTGAGAAATTATTGGCCAAGTATGATGTGAAACACCGTGTGGCCACTCCGTATCACCCGCAGACCAGCGGGCAAGTTGAGGTCTCCAACAGGGAGATAAAGAGTGTATTGACTAAAACAATGAACGCCACAAGGACCGACTGGTCCAGGAAGCTTGATGACGCACTATGGGCTTATAGAACAGCATTCAAGACACCAATTGGCATGTCACCATACAAATTGGTGTTTGGAAAAGCTTGTCACCTACCGGTTGAATTAGAGCACAAAGCATGGTGGGCATTGAAATAATTAAATCTCAACTTGGACGAAGCGGGGAAATCAAGGCTGACTGGGTTGCATGAATTAGAAGAATTTTGGTATCTGGCATTTGAAAGCACTAGACTATATAAAGAGAGAATGAAGCGGATTCATGATCAAAATATCGTTGAGCGGAACTTCAAAAGCGGGGACAAAGTACTACTATACAATTCAAGATTACGGTTGTTCCCAGGTAAATTGAAATCAAGGTGGTCAGGACCCTTCCGGGTAATTGAGGCATTTGAGTCAGGAGTTGTGAAAATTCAAACCATGGATGAATCACGCACATTCATGGTAAATGGACAGCGGTTGAAACCTTATGTAGGCTTGGATGACACCGAGGACAAGGTAGAATTACGGTTGGATGAACCTCAAAGGTCTAGCGAGCCTTAAAATGCGCTAAGATGAGTCGTGCCGCAACGTTAAATCAGGCGCTACATGGGAGGCAACCCACGACCATGTTGTAAGTATTCTCATTATAGTTAGTATATATTAAAATAAAAAAATAATTGCTGACCAGCAGAGAAAGAAAAAAAAATTTCAGAGGATCACTGTTCGCGGTCCATCCGCGACCGCGGAATGAACCGCAGAAAAGTGACCCCTCTGAATTTTGACTATTCGCGGTCCGTCCGCGACCGCGAACGAACCGCGGAAAAGTGACCCCTCTGAAATTTTACTATTTGCGGTCCATCCGCGGCCGCGAATGAACCGCGAACGATCGCGGTCAGCTCCGCGGTCGGCGAAATAAAAAGATTTTTTTTATTTTTTTTCTCCCCCCCTTCTTTAAACCCTAAAACATAACCCCCTTCCCATATCCCCCCCAAAACCGCCGCCCCCTCTCTTAATTTCTCTCTCTCTCTTTCAAAAGTTCTCTCCCTTCTCTCTACAAACCCTCCCCCCTCTCTTCTCCAAATCACATCCCCTCTTCCACCATACTCACCTCTCACTCTCACTAGTAAGTTTCTCTACTCTTATTCTTTTTTTTCCTTCTCTTATTTCTTGAATTTTTAATTTGTTGACTTAATTAGTATATGTAGTTTAATATGTCCTATATATAATGTTAGTTTAGGATATTTCATGAATATTACTTGGTTTCTTGTTGCACATTGAATGTTCCATGAATTTTTCTTAATGAACCTTGTGATATGATTGAAAGTTTGGTAAAGATTGAGTTGTTGGGTCTCCAATTGAGTTTATAATGCTAAATTTGTGTTTTGGAGACCCAAAGTGTTGTGATTATATGTGTTGGTTGGTTGTCCAAGATGGGCAATTGTTCTTGGTGATAATTGATGAATGTATTTTTAGGAGACACAATGCCCAAGTAGTGAATTGTTAGTTGTTGTATATTATTGGGGATGGTTTAGGTTGATTGGGTAATGTTAGAGTGCCAAAATAATTAAGTGTGGGGTGCTTGAATAGGCATGTGTAAAATTGTTAGATAAGAAACTAAGTATAGGAGTTATGAGATGATTGCACAAAAATGGTCAATTGTGATATTCCACGGATGGCAAAGTCTGAGTAGCCAACCGGTGACTAACAGTTTGCAACTTTTTGGTTATCTTATTTGTGTAGGATCATGGCCCCTAAGAGATCACGACATGGTGCTAGCTCTTCGAGGCAACCTACTTATGATGAGTCAAGATTCGCCTGCGAAGAGGCGGGGGGTGATTTCCACACTAAGGCATCTAAGAAATGGCTCCAGGAAGTTGAAGTTGACCGGATAGCCCTCCGTTCCGAAAAGCCAGAAATATATGACGAAATTCGCTGACGCGAAATGGAGTTCCTATTTGACACACCGCCCCTAGTGAACAAGATGCTTGTTAGGAAGTTCTATGCCAATGCACCCTACGGGATGGCTAGGAGGATGGTAAGGATGTCTCTGCCCATGTTCCTACTATTAGGCAGGCATTTAGACTGTCAATTCATACTAGTGATGTCGACTATTACCATGATAGGTCGGGTGTCACATGGGACATGGTAATTGAGGCCTTATGTGTAGACGGCACCCCTGTGTGGATTAGAAATAAAACACTGCATTCTAACTGCTTTACACACACCGCTAAATGCTGGTTTTCTATAATATGTAACCGGCTCTTGCCCTCTAGCAACACCACGGATGTCAATTTTAATAGGGCACTTCTAACTTGGTGTTTTGTAACACAGCGGGACGTTGACATCGCCCGCTTAATTAGTGATGAGATGGTGTTGAGGGGATCCCTCACAGCCAAGGGTTTTTACTACCCATCTCTTGTCACTACACTGTGTCTCAGCCATCAGACCCCAGTCACTGCCACAGATGGTGACCTACTACCAAAAGCTTCGTTTAGAGCTTCTCAAATCCGGGTTGGACGAGACACTAACCCAATTGACTTGGATGAGGAGGACGACCCTGTACCGGTTGTCCGGGCCAGGCACTCCACTGATTCAGCCGGACCTTCCAGGCATGCTCACCATGGAGCGAGTATGTCTAGGTCCGAGTCCTCACGACCTATGCTTAGGTCCATGGAGGAGGAGATTGCTGATCTGCGCACCTCCGTAGATGGCTTGCACACGTGATTAGACGCGATGTCATAGAGGCAAGCTCGGTCGGAAAGCAGGTTCTTGGTATGGCTCCGAGCACTTTGTCGAGCATGTCACATCGACCCATCCACAGTCTCCGACTCCGAGTGAGTCTCAGGTAAGTTTTCTCGCCCCTCCTGAGCTATATTTTTATCTTTATGTCATGAGGACATGACATGATTTTAAGTGTGGGGTGGGTGACTTATATTGTATATGTTGTATATATTAGTTGTAGTTGTTAATACAAATAGATAAAAACACAAAAAAAAAATTTGAAAATTTGAAAGAATACAAAAATATGAGTAGAGGACTCTTCCTTATGACGGACTATTTAGGACAAGTACTCTTGAGGGAAGTAGTCCACGTAGGAATTTTTCCTTCTTTTATTTTCTTTTTCTAGGTAGTGTATCATCTCCCCTTGGTTTTTCTTTTGACCACGGTTCTTTTCCAAGGGTTTTTATTTGAACCGGGTTAGGTAGATTTTTTTTTCTTTTCTTAGGATTAGAGGAAAAAGGGTAACATGTAACCCCGAGTATGCACATTAGCAAAGCTTAAATTGAACTTGAGAATGTATTTTCTAAGCTTGACTGTAGAATCTCAATATGCCTTAAATTTGCACAATAATGCTTGCTTAAACATCGATAGGACTTTGTAGATAAACCGGATTCCAAATGAATTGCATTCTATGTGTGTGTGAGGTTTTACTTACATTGTATTCTTTACATGATGCCTAGAACTTGCCCTGTGTGTTTGCAAAGCGAAATAGAAGTTGTTTGGTTGTAGAAAGGATAGAGGCATTTCTTTGTGTAACCCTATAAACCAATAGACATGAATTCACCCGTACATAATATCCTAGTTAACCCCTTTGAGCTTAAAGCCTATTCTTTGATAACCCTTGAATGTTCATCAAATTATTATATTGTTCTACTTTAAGTCTAAGTCTAGGGTGAAGGGAAATTGAAAAAAGGAAAAATCAAGAATGAATGGTAGAAAATAGTGAACTGGCCAAAATAATATAAATGTGTTGCAAAGCAATAAGAAAAAGAAATGAGAAAAAGAGCTATATCAAAGTATATATGAAAATTAGAAAGACCAGTTATACCAACAAAAGAAAAGTGGGGGTTAAAGGTAAATAAAAGTGAATGAATGTTTAGGGGAGACATAAGGAAGAAAACGAAAAGTGAAGTTGTGAAAAGGAAAAGAAAAGTGCTTGGGGAGGTTAGTCACTATAACCAAAAGTATCCTACCCGTCCCGTAGCCAACATTACAACCCTTAAAGACCTCTTGATCTATGATTGAATAACTCGATTAGTGGAGTATTACACTAGGGGCAAGCCTATGGTGTGTTTGTATGCATATGAATGTTCTTTGTTGAGAGTGAGTGAATTTTTCCGATATTTATAAGTTCCATGTTATTAATTGTTTATGTGTGGGAACTTCTCTCAATAAATTTTGTGAGGGCATGTAATTCAAGAGGAAGAAGGTAAATTTGCAAGTTTTTGGTAATAAGTAGAGTAAGTAATAATGTGCCGGCATGAGAGTTTACGGTTAGGTAAAGATTGTGCATATCTTAGGTTGATCATGAAAAATAGCTTTTGTGACATATTTTGGGGGAGACATTCTTAAAATTGGCCTAAAGTGTGATTAAGGTTGCTCGAGGACGAGCAAAGGTTTAAGTGTGGGGTATTGATAATAGGTGAATTTGACTATAATTATGCCCTAAATAATCACACTTTGTTGTTGAATTAATGTTGTTTATGAGGACAAAATGCTTTGATTAGTGTTTATTTGTGTGTTATAGGTACATATGATACATTGGATGCTAAAAGGAGCTATTTTGGAGTCACATGTTGATGAAAAGGCCAAGAGAAAAGTTGAAGTGAAGTGAGCTTGAAGAATCAGAGAAAAATTAGACGTACTGTTCATCCGCGGTTCACTCGCGACCGCGGATGAGCCGCGAAAAAAGAGGCTCTCTGAAGTTTACTATTCGCGGTCCGTCCGTGACCGCGGACGAACCGCGGAAGACGCCGCAGCAGCAATCCTAATTGTGTACAAACTTAGTTTTTTAGCCCTAAAACCTCTATATAAACTCCTAGTTCGCCCAATAGAGGCATGTTGTCTATTTTTCACTACTTTTGCAAGATAATTAGTAAGAGAGAATCCTCTCAACTCATTCTTTTATTTTATATCAAGTATTTCTTTATGAATTCAATTATTATTCTTGTTTCTTTGAGCATGAGTAGCTAAATACTTTTCTAAGGTTTTGATGGAACCTATTGGGTGATGAACTTATCGTTTATGTGATTACAAATTGTTAGCTAGATTTCTATTTGTTCAACTTCATTCTTATTGTAGTTAATTGGTAGAGCTCCCAATTAGCGGTGCCTATTTAGTGTGCATAACTTGGAAAAGAGTGCATATTTAGGTATATTGTTGAACAACACCACACCTAGGTTATTGGAGGAATCTATAACTTTAGGCGTAAAGACGGGGTTAGGAATAACGAAGTCTTGGGTGCAATCTTAATTGAGCTATTCAAATTAAAGCTAGCTAGGGTATCTTGGGAGAGTGCACTAGTAAATTATTGTAATTGCTCGGGAGAGGGTTACGATACAAATAGCGTTCATGATTGATAGAATATATTAACAATTGTATGAGCATAACGATAAGGGATTCCATCAATAGGGGAAATCAATACCTTAGTCTTTCTTCATATTCTTTTTACTCTACATTCAATTCTTTCTTTTAAGCCTTTTAATTCTTGCAAAGTAGTTACTCGAAATTCACACAAAAATATATTCAAAGTTTTGGAACTTGATTCAGAAGTACTCTTGGGTTGTGAAAGTTGTGATTGATAGGTTAATTCTCTGTGGGATCGATCTTGGACTTATTAGACCAAGTTATATTGACTACGACCATTGCTTGGACATGAATCAGTCAACTTCATCAAAAGTGAAGCAATAGATGAAAAACCCTGAACTAACCGGGGAAACTCCGGATCTCAGTAGCTGAACACGATGACCAATTTGTTGTGCAACTGCTGCTGAAAATCTGCAACACTCCAAGTCCAAAATCCTTCCGTTTCATCACCTGGAATCACCTCGAGGCTCCCGGGACCTCTACCAAAAATACCAACATATACCAAAACATCATACAAACTTGCTCCAATCATCAAAACATGTCAAAAAACACAAATGATCAATTCACCACGGATTCAAGGCATAAGTTTTCCAAATTCTTCCGAAACTCACATTCGATCAAAAACCTGACCAAACAATGTCCGAATGACCTGAAATTTTGCACACACATCAAAATCACTTAACAAAGATATGGAAACTCTCAGAGTCCATTCCAAACCTTGGATCGAAATCTCACCTACAACCGAAATTCGCCAAAATTTAAACTTCGCCAATTCAAGCCTAATTCTACACTGGACCTCCAAATTTAATTCTGATTGCACTCCATAATCACAAATCAACCCCCGAAACTGAACCACCGGAACTCACATTCGATCCCTCTAACTATATAGTCAACATCCGATTGACTTTTCCAAAATAAGCTTCCTTCCAAGAGGCTAAGTGCCTCATTTTCAACTAAAATCAATCCAATTCTACCCGATCAACTCAATACTGATATTGAAATTTTGAGCAACATAATATGGGGAAATGGGGTGTTAACTCACGTGACAATGAGTCGGGTCGTCACGTAGAACCAGACAAGTGTGTGATAAGAACTTGGTTAGTCTCTTTCCATTGAAAAACTTGTACGAAGTTAGTGATATCATCTTTGATTATATCCCAATATGCTAGAAAAAGGTTCCGTTAAAGCCATCTGGACCAGCTGCACTATTAGCCCCAATATCAAAAACAACATCCTTGATTTCCTCTGTGTTAGGTATGGAAGTTAGGGAAATGTTGTCTTCTTCGGTAACAATTTTGGGGATGCATTCCAGTATATCATTATCATTGAATTGATGCTTGATGTTTAATCTCTTATGAAAGTGTCTAATTGCAGCCTTTGCAATATTATCATCACCTTCCACCCATCTCACTCTATGATCTTTGATCTTGTGAAGTTGCAGCCTTCTTTTTCTTTCTCTGATTAGGATATGGAAATACTTGGTATTTGAACCACCCTCTTCAAACCACTTGATATTTACTTTATTTTTAAGAATAGATTCTTGCATAATCATCCATTTGATGTATTTGTCTTGTCCTCGATTAAGCTCTTCCCTATAGGTCAGTATTATTTTGAAGATCAAGTTCCTCAAGGGAATTCATTTTGGCTTCCCAGTGATGGACATGATCATATACATTTCCAATATCCTCTTTCGACCACTGTGTAGGCCTTTTGCTGAGCTTTTTAAGCTTCCACAAGGCATTCCCAATAATATTAGAGTTCCACGCATCTTCTACCAAGTTAATGAAGGCAGGCTGCTCTGTCCATAAATCCAAGAATTTGAAGTACCTAATACTAGTGTTGTTTGTGTTATAACATTTGAGAAGTAAATGCCTATGATCTGAAATAGTTCTAGGAAGATGCTTGACAATATTATTCTGCATAATATGGTCGACCACTCTGTTTCTATGCCAGATCCATAATAACATTAAAGTCACCACCAACGCACCACGGTCCATCAATCATCATGTGTGTGTTTTCCAAGCTACACCAAAGGTCTTGTCTTTCATTAACATTAAATTTTGCATAAATAGCAGTTAGGAACAAACTCTTGTCATCCACCCCATTCAGAATTTTGATAGTAATCTGTTGATCATCCCAGTAATTAAACTTGACTGAAAGTTTTCAGACCACATTGAGCAAAATTTTCCCATTAGTGTTGGATATACAATGCTTAAGGCGAAGAAATTTCATGTATTTGCCAATTTTGTTCTTACTAACAAAAGGTTCCATGAATGCTGTGAAATCAACTTTTTTGAAGTTGACATGTTTTTTTAGTCTAGGCATTGCCTTTTTTGTGTTACACCTATAACGTTCCAAAAAATGACGCTAATCTTGGAATAATAAGATAAACTAGTTTGATCTACGTCTGTGAGTAGACGTATTGTTATGTTTTTTTCTTCTATTCCTTCTTTTCGTTCAGCTTCTTACGTCTGTTCACTAGAGAAAATTCTTCTGCATTGTCATGGTCCTAATCATTTTGCAAATTGTCTTTTGCTATCCGAATAGTCACAGTGTTTGGAGTTGTGATCTCAAATTGTTGTTGTGTTTCTTTTCTCCTTGAGACTGAATCATTGTTGCTTTGTCATTGCATGGGGTTCAGGTCTACTTCAAGACATATTCCAGGCAAATTTTATTGATATATAAAGGGATGCTGACTGCCTCATTGAAAAATTCTTGCCATTCCAATCCCTTGGTTGTCTTAACCCTCACATTACTTGTATTCAATCCACTTTTCTCACTATCCAAAGGGCCTTCATTCATGTTGTTATTGGTGTTCGATTCCTTTCTGATTTCATCACTATTAATCCTCTCAGTAGTTTTTACTTTGTTGAGCTAACTTGGAGGATCTCATTATTAGGCACTATAATAGTCTTGTTCTTTGGGCTACTGAATTTTTTTACATGTTTGAAAACAACTCAGACCTTTTTTTTTGGAATTTTCTTTTGTCTTCTAACCTTGTTCCTCTTTGTAGTTTTACTCTTGATGCTTTGTTTCTTTGGAAATTCGTCATTTGTGTCTTGATCCTTGGCAGTTTCAACTGGCACCTGGTGATCATCCTTGGTGTTAGTATTAGATTAACTAGGAAATTGTTCCTTTTGAGTTCTATTTTTTCCCAATTTTATCACAACCTATTTTTCATAAATAGGTCATGATGGCACCTAGCACCAAAGTTAGTCCAGCCAAGTGTGGAATTATGAATTAAGTTCCCATTTTTATTATAGCCTAAACCTGACATACTAAAGATTTCAAGTAAATGAAGAAAACCAGCAAAACTATTAAGTGTTGATATAGCAAATACAGACCCCAAAATGAATATCCATACAGTGTGTGTGCCAGAACCCAGTTTCACTAGCTACGGGCTACCAATATAGTATACACAAAAATATACAAAACACTATCCTACTATCTGAATCAGAATAGACAGAGAATCATAAATACAAGAAAGGACTTATTCAGTTGCGGATCGACATGAGAAAAAAGGCAACTCACCGTAGAAGTCCCTAAGATAACTCACTGTTGTGCGCCCGAATACTGTCTAGATCCACCTGCGTCAAAAAGTACAGAAGTGCAACATGAGTACATAAACCACATGTACTAAGTAAGTATCTCATCTAATCTCGAAGAAGTAGAGAAGAGAGGTCGACGTGATACTTACTAAGGCCCAAATAATATGATATAGTATAGTGAAATATACAACACTATGAATTACCAATAATACAGGTTCAACAGAAGGGTTTTACTCATATTCTTGCCTTAATCCAATTACCAGTTTCTTCCTTCAAATGCAATTAGTAATATCATCATAATTAACTACAAATACATAAATCATGCACAAACATACCGAGATCGATGGCCCGCTCCAATAGAAAATAAATGTGCACTGTCGAGGGTCGAGCGGCATGAACCATAGATGCATCTATTATCACCGAGGCGATCGGCCCGATCCATAATCATCAGACAATATCAAGAAAAACCACATAAGGCTCAATTACCTATAAGGAGAATCTCTACCATGGCTCAGTTATTTTATAAGTTCACTTTCATATCCTCAAGTCTCTTACAATTTACAACGATCATATTGGCAATCTTAAAGTAAGAAATATTCCCCAAATAGGCCTGTGTGGGTCTTAAACTACCCGAACAATTTTTCATATAGTTGCTACGCACGAACTCTCTTCACCTAGTACGTATGTAGCCCCTACAGCTAGCAACAATTACTTATTTAAAATCCTATGGGGACAATTTCCTCTTACAAGGTAAGAAAGGAGACTCACCTCGCTCCAAAGTGCACTCTCAATCTCCAAGAAAGAGCTCAAGTCCTTAATTCGAAGCTGGACAATCCCAAACTAATCAAATAAAGAAAGAACTAGTAAATAAAGGCTTATAAGATCGAATTCTAGCTATTTAATGAATTTTCTAGCCTTTAATATTAGTTTCCCAAATTCTGACCCCCGGGCCCACATGCCCGGATTCCAATATTTA
Organism: Nicotiana noctiflora; assembly: GCA_032618575.1. Lineage (NCBI taxonomy): Eukaryota > Viridiplantae > Streptophyta > Magnoliopsida > Solanales > Solanaceae > Nicotiana > Nicotiana noctiflora. Next base: position 110,002 of record JASVEL010008390.1, on the reverse strand, counting down.
TCAAAGGGAGTTGTTCTTTATCACCTAAGGATCACAAATGTATGATTTCTAGTTTATTTTATAGCAAATTATAGGGTTAAATATTAATTTTGGTTAAACCCTAGGTCTAGCCTTAATCTCTTGAATTTTCTCTAATTTTAATGTTAATCCCACCTAATATTTATGTATTTACGCTAAGAGTGAGTCGGGATTACTTACCTTGTGATACTAGGAACGAGTGCTCTCTTTAGAATCTTCAAAATCGCTCAAATGGTGTGAAAATGAGAGAAAATGAGCTTAGGTTCGTATTTAATGAACCCTTACTACCCTAGAAATTTTTGCATACGCGGTCAAATTACCTCATAGGCGGCGTCCGCTTCGGTAGAAAAATAACCGCTTTTGTGGTTTAGGCACAGTGGACTGGACTGCTTCTGCAGTATTTTCTTTCGCACAGGCAGGACAACTTCTGCAGTCCCAGGGCTGCATATGCGGTTTTACCCCTTCCTGGTCCTTCCACTTCTACAACCAGGTGGCCTCTTATGCGGTCACCGCTTCAGCGGTCCAAGAGCCGCAGAAGCAGTTTTGACAAAAGCAGCAGCCTTGCTTTCTTTCAAAATCTGACTTTGCTCAAACCTCGACCATTTGACGCTCGGGGCTCCCAAGCCCCGCCTGAACATACCGACAAGTCTAAAATCACAAGGCGGACCTAGTCAAATCCTCGGAATACCCAAAACATTATTAAATCAAGGAATCGGACCCCAAAACAAATTGATCCAACTTAATGAACTTCATGTTCTTAATTTCCTATCAACGGGTCAAAATGCCCTTAAACTACTTAGATTGACACCAAATTTTGCGGGCATGTCTTAATTGATATTTCGAACTTGTACCAAGTTTCGGAATCAAGTGCATTTATCTCCCACTAGAATGGGAATCCACTGAAGTAGGCCACCTGGCATCTGGTGCTCATGTTTAACAATTTTTACATAAAATTCCATTACTTGGGCTAGGGACCTCAGAATTGGATTCTGGGCATATGCCAAGATCCCATAATCTCCCATGGACCCTTAGAAATTGTCGGATCACGATACCGGGTCCGTTTTCCCAAAATGTACACTGAAGTCAAACATGGACTTTTTAAAAAAACTTAAAGAAGCAACTAGACTTATTCTTTCCCGAAATTCTTCTAACTTCCGAACCACGCACCCCCGCTAGCCATAATTTAGCTAAAGCAAACGCGGAAAGTATTATTTAAGGGAAGGAGGTTCGAAAATGCAAAATGACCAGTCGGGTCGTTAGATTCTCCACCTCTTAAACAAGTTTTCGTCCTTGAACGGATATGGAAAAGTACCTGGACTGCTGAATAAGTGGGGATATCGGCTCCACATGTCCCCCTCGAACTCCCAGGTCACCTCATCGACCAGTTGGCCTCTCCACTGGACTCTCACTGTAGAAACCCTCTTGGATTTCAACTACCGGTCCTGCCTATCAACAATGGCAACTAGCTCCTCCTCGTAGCCCAAACTCTCATCTAACCGAATGGTACTGAAATCCAACATATGTGAATATTCGACATGATACTTCCGGAGCATCGATACATGGAAGACTGGATGAACTCCTGATAAACTGGGAGGTAATGCGAGCTCATAGGCAACCTCTCTAACTCCCCTCAATACCTCAACGGGGCCAATGAACCTTAGGCTTAACTTGACCTTCTTCCCGAATCTCAAAATCCCCTTCATGGGCAAAACATTCAGGAGGACTTTCTCACAACCGCAAATGATACATCACGCGCCTTCTGATGTGTGTAGCTCTTCTGCCTAGACTGAGCTGTGTGGATCCTCTCCTGAATCAACTTTACCTTATCCAAGGCATCCTGGACCAAATCTGTACCAAGCAACTTAGCCTCACCAGGCTCAAACCATCCGATAGGAGAACGACAACGCCGACCATACAATGCCTCATACGGGGCCATCTCTATGCTGGACTGATAACTATTATTATATGCAAACTCTGCCAAGGGTAAGAACTGATCCCACTGCCCTCAAAAGTCGATCACACATGCTCTAAGCATATCCTCTAAAATCTGAATTGTCCGCTCCGACTGTCCGTCGATCTGAGGATGAATTATCGTGCTAAGCTCCACGCGAGTCCCCAACTCACTCGGAACAACTCTCCAGAAATTGGAAGTGAATTGAGGCTTCTGTCTAATATGATGGAAACAGGCACACCGTGCAACTGGACTATCTCTTAAATGTAAATCCGAGCATACCTCTCTGCCGTATAAGTAGTCGTCGCGGGAATAAAGTGGTCCGACTTGGTCAACCTATCAACAATGACACGTACTGAATCAAACTTCTGCAAAGTTCGTGGCAGCCCAACTACGAAATCCACGGTAATGCACTCCCACTTCCATTCCAGAATGGGCATCTACTGAAGTAGGCCATCTGGCCTCTGGTGCTCATACTTGACTTGCTAGAAATTCAAACATTTAGCTGCATACTCTGCAATGTCCTTCTTCATCCTCTGCCACCAGTAATGCTGCCTCAAGTCACGGTACATCTTCGTAGCACCTGGAAGAATGGAGTACCTCGAACTGTGGGCCTCCTCTAGGATCCTCTCTCTGAAGCTATCAACATTAGGAACACATACACGGCTCTGGAGCCGTAATACACCATCCTCGCCAATAGAAATCTCCTTGGCACCTCCATAAAGCACCATCTCTCTAAGAACTGCCAAATGCAGATCATCGAGCTGTCGGGCCTTAATCTTCCCCAACAATGAAGACCGAGCAACCACACATGCTAGGACCCGGCTGGGCTCTGAAATGTCCAATCTCACAAGTCTGTTGGCTAGGGATTGAATTTCCAAAGCTAATGGTCTCATCTCAGTAGGAATGAATGCCAAGCTACCCATGCTCTCCGCCTTCCTACTCAAGGCATCCGCGACCACATTTGCCTTGCCTGGAGATAAAGAATGGTAATGTCATAATCCTTCAGCAACTCGAGCCACCCGCGCTATCTCAAATTAAGGTCCCTCTGCTTGAACAAATGCTACAAGCTGCGATGGTTTGTATAAACCTCACATGACGCCCCATATAAATAATGCCTCCATATCTTAAGAGCATGAACAATTGCATGACCAACTCTAGATCATGCACAAGATAATTCATATCATGAACCTTCAGTTGCCGTGAGGCATATGCAATAACTCGCCCCTCCCGCATCAATACACACCCCAAGCCAACACGTGAATTGTCGCAATATACCGTATACATCCATGAACCCGAAGGCAATACAAGAACTAATGTCATAGTCAAAGCTGTCTTGAGCTTATGGAAGCTCTCCTCACAATAATTGGACCAATAGAATGGGGGCCGTTAGGGTCAATCTAGTCAGAGGTGATGCAATGCATGAGAAGCTCTGCATAAATCGTCGATAATAGCCTGCTAACCCCAGGAAGCTCCTAATCTCGATCACTGAAGTAGGACGTGGCCAACTCTAAACTGCCTCGATCTTTTTGAGATCCACCTTAATACCCTCTCCTGATACAATATGCCCCAAGAATTCCACTGACTCTGGCCACAACTCAAACTTGGAGAACTTAGCATAAAGCTTCTGCTCTCGCAAGGTCTGAAGCACTGCCCTCACATGCTGCTCGTGCTCCCCAGGCTACGTGAATATATCAAGATGTCATCAATGAAGACAATGATGAATGAATAAATATAGGGCCTTAATACTTTGTTTATCAAATCCATAAACGTCGTTGGAGCATTAGTCAAGCCAAATGACATCACCAAGAACTCATAGTGGCAATATGTCCCGAATTTTTAGCTGATGATATCCTGATCTCAGGTCGATCTTAGAGAACACCGTAGCACCCTACAACTTATCAAACAAATCATCAATACAGGGCAATGGATATTTGTTCTTGATGGTGACCTTGTTCAACTGGCGGTAATCAATGCACATCCACATTGTCCCATCCTTTTTCTTTACAAATAGCACTGGTGCACCCCAAGGCAGTATACTGGGCCTAACAAAACCCTTAGCTAGCGACTCCTCTAACTGCTCCTTCAGCTCCTTTGGAACCATACGGTATAGTTGAATAGATATAGGCTGAGTGCTTGGAGCCAAATTAATACAGAAATCAATATCACGATCTGGAGGCATGCCAGGAAGATCAGAAGGAAAAACATCAACGAACTCCCGGACTACTGGCACTGAATCAATCGTCGGAGACTCTGTAGTGGTGTCTCGAACATAAGCTAAGTAGGCCAAACACCCCTTCTCAACCATGCATTGAGCCTTCAAGAAGGAAATAACCCTGCTAGGTGTATCCATAATGGAGCCCCTCCACTCCAGTCTCGGTAACCCTGGCATCACTAGAGAAACAGTCTTGGAACGAAATTCTAAAATATCTGATAAGAATATAACCAATCCATGCTCAGGATAACCTAAAAGCCAATCATATCGAGTAGCAGGAGATCTTCTCTAGTCTCAAAACCACACAAAGTAACCACACAAGACCGGTAGATCCGGTTCACAACCACAGAATCACCCACATGAGTGGACACATGAACAGGAACACCCAAGGGCTCAGGTTAAATAGACAGGAAACGAGCAAACATAGATGATACATATGAATAAGTAAACCCTGCATTAAATAATACTGATGCATCTCTACCGCTGACGAAGATAATACCTGTGATGATGACATCTGAGGCCAATGCATCCAGCCTGGCTGGAAGAGCATAGAATCTAGCCGGAGCACCGGCTGTCTGGCCTCCACCTGACTAAGGAGTATCTGGATAACCTCTCTATGTCTGGCCTCCACCTCTTGATCAACCTCTATCAGTTTTCCCTCTACCTCTAGGTGGCTGGGTCGCTGGTGCTGGAGTCACGGGCTGCTGCCCCTACTATACTGCCTTGCCTCTAAGCGTGGGGCAGTATCTCCTCATGTGGCCTGCATCCCCACACTCAAATAACATGGTGCGGTGGCATGCTACCCAGGTGGCTGACCCTGAATACTAGAGGGCCCACTAGAAGAAGCCTGAGTAGCCAGCGTGCGGTAAGAACCCTCCTTCATAGCACAAAGATATGGACCGAAACACTCTAGAGGACCTAAATACCCACCAGATGAACCCTAGATAGCCGGCAGATGATGAAAAGTATATGGCATGGCGCTGAAATTGGAGCATGCTGGAGCACCACGAGCAGGTGGGGGTGCTAGAGCTGGGGGCCTACTGGACTGACCCCTCCCAAAGTGACCTCTTCCCCTAGCTGGGGACACCTCTGAACTCTCCTGAGAAACCGGCCCTCTTTTCCTGCTGCATCTGCTCTCTACCCCTCAATCGGTAACCCTCGATCCTGCGGGCAATCTCAAGTACTAGCTGATATCCTGTGCCTATCTCTACCTCACGAGCCATACCCGACCGAATAGTGGGATGTAACCCTGCAACAAACCTCTGTACTCTCTCTACCTCTGTGGGAAGTATCATGAGTGCATGGCGAGACAACTTAAGAACCTCGCCTCATAATCAGTCACTGATATATGACCCTTCTCTAGATGCTCAAACTAATAATGTAACTATTCCCTCTCAGAGGGTGGAATGTACCGATCCAAAAATAACTAGGTGAATTTACCCCAAGTGAAGGGAGGAGCACCTGCTGGCCTGCTAAGCAAATAAGACTGCCACCATCTACGTGACCTGCCCTCCAACTGGAAAGTAGTGAAGTCGACTCCATATGACTCCAATATACTCAGGTTGTGTAGTCTATCCCTGCACCTATCAATGAAATCATGGGCATCCTCATGACGCTCACCCCGAAGATAGGGGATGTAGACTAGTCCATCTGTCCAATAACTTCTGCGGATTGCCATCCACAGCTAGTTTAGGCTCGGGTAGCACTGCAGCGATTGGCTAAGCCCTATCCGTGGGTAGTGCACACGGAGTCTCATACACTGTAGCTGCATGACCAAGAGCCTGCGCAGTAGGGGTCTGTGCTCCCACTCCTATATGTGAGGTAGCTGGATCTGCTGGGAATAAACCAGCCTAAGTCATAGTGTCCATGAACCGAAGAATACAGCCCATGACCTCTTGAAATCCCAATATAGTCATGAAATCCACCGTAGTAGGCACAGCTGCGGGCGCCTCACCCAGCTCCTCAATGATGGGATCCTTTGTAGGGTTTGCTGGTGGCACAACTGTAATGGATCTGGGATGCCCTCATCCCCTACCACGGGCCGGTGCCCTCCCCCACCTCTACCTCAGCCTCTAGCAATAGGGGGGAGGGGGGAGCATCTCCTCCCGGGTCTGGTACGTCGGCGGTGCGGGTCCTCATCATCTGTGAGAGAATAAGAGAGGAAACTTAGTACACTGACCACTACACGATGGAAATGAATAAAGAGTAGTTTTTCCTAACACCATATAGCCCCTTGAAGATAAATACAGATGTCTCCGTACCGATCTACAAGACCCTATTAGGTTTGCCCGTAACTTGTGAGACCTACATGAACCTAGTGCTCTGATACCATATTCTCATGACCAATGTTTCATACCATAGTTAGGCCAGTCAAGTGCGGAATTATGAATTAAGTTGCGGAATTATGAATTAAGTTTCCATTTTTAGTTTAGCCTAAACTAGACATATAAAGATTTAAAGTAAATGAAGAAAATCAGCAAAACTATAAAGTGTTGACATAGCAAATAGACCCCAAAATGAATATCCACTACAGCGTGTGCCAAAATCCGGTGTCACTAGCTACAAGTGACCAGTAGAGTATACATAAAAATATACAAAACACGGTTCTACTCTCCGAATCAGAATAGACAGAAAATCATAAATACAAGAAAGGACTTCTTCGGCTGCGGATCGTCATGAGAAAGAAGGCAGCTCACCGTAGAAGTCCCTGAGCTAATTCACTGTTGCGTGCCCGGATATTGTTCAGATCCACCTACCTCAAAACATGTACATTTAAGTACATAAGTGCAGCATGAGTACATAAACCATATGTACTCAGTAAATACCCCGTCTAATCTCGAAGAAGTAGAGACAAGAGGTCGACTTGATACTTACTAAGGTCCAAATAATATGATATAGAAGAGTGAAATATTCAACAGAATGAATTACCAATAATACAGGTTCAACAAAAGGGTTTTACTCATATTCTTGCCTTAATCCAGTTACCAATTTCTTCCTTTAAATGCAATTAGTACTAGTATCATAATTAACTGCAAATACATAAATCATACACAAACATGCCGAGGTCGACGACCTGCTCCAACAAAAAATAAATGTGCACTACTGAGGGTCGAGCGACACGAACCATATATTCATCAATTGTTACTGAGGCGATCGGCCGGGTCCATATCAAGAAAAAGCACATAAGGCTCAATTACATACAAGGAGAATCTCTACCAAGACTCAGTAATTTTATATCTTCACTTTCATATCCTCAAGTCTCTAACAATTTACAACGATCATATTGGCAATCTTAAAGTAAGAAATATTCCCCAAATAGGCATGCGTGGGTCCTGAACTACCTGAATAATTTTTATATAGTATCTACGCAGGGACTCTCGTCACCTCATACGTTCGTAGCCCGCACATTTAGCAATAATTACTTATTTTAAATCCTATAGGGACAATTTTCCTCTTACAAGGTTAGAAAGGAGACTCACAACGCTTTGAAGTGCACTCCCAATCTCTAAGAAAGAGCTCAAGTCCTTAATTCGAAGCCGGACAATCCCAAACTAATCAAATGAAGGAAGAACTAGTAAATAAAGGTCTTACAATATCAAATTGTAGCTATTTAAGGAATTTCCTAGCCTTTAACATTAGTTTCCTAAATTTCGACCCCGGGCCCACACACCCGGATTCCAATATTTTTCGACGAAAGTTGTTCTCTATCACCTAAGGATCACAAATATATGATTTCTAGTTCATTTTATAGCAAATTATAGGGTTAATCTTTGATTTGGCTAAACCCTAGGTCTAGTCTTAATCTCTTGAATTTTCCCTAATTTTAGTGTTAATCCCACCTAATATTTATGTATTTATGCTAAGAGTGAGTGGGGATTACTTACCTTGTGATACTAGGAAGAAATGCTCTCTTTGAAATCTTCAAAATCGCCCAAATGGTGTGAAAATGAGAGAAAATGAGCTTAGGTTCGTATTTAATGAACCCGTACTGCCCCAGCGAATTTCGCATATGCGGTCTAATTACAACATACGTGGCATCTGCTTTTGCGGTTGTGGCACAGTGGACCGGACCGCTTCTACAGTCTTTTCTTTCGCACACGCGGGATAACTTCTGCGGTCGCAAGGCCGCTTATGCCATCTCCCCCCTTCCTGGCCCTTCCGCTTCTACGACCAAGTGGCCGGTTATGCGGTCAAAGAGCTGCAGAAGCGATTTTGACAGAAGCAGCAGCCTTGAAATTTCCTAAATTTTTCAACTTCACTCGAACCTCGACCATTTGACGCTCGGGACTCCCGAGCCCCACCCGAACATATCGACAAGTCTAAAATTACGAGGCGGACCTACTCGAACCATCAAAACACCAAAAATAATGCTAAATCGAGGAATCAACCCCAAAACCAATTGATCCAATTTAATGAATTTCAAGTGCTTAACTTCCTACCAACGGGTCAAAATGCCCTTAAACTACAAGGATTGACACTAAATTTTACAGGTAGGTCTTAACTAATATTTCAGACTTGTACCAAGTTTTGAAATTGAAATACGAACCCGAAACTTATAAAAACAATAATTTCTTGGTTTATTAAATCTTCAAAACTTAAACTTAACAAATTTTTACATAAAATTCCATTACTCGGGTTAGGGACCTCGGAATTCGATTCCGGGCATACGCCCAGGTCCTATATTTTTCCATGGACCCTTAGAAATTACCGAATCACAATTATAGGTCCGTTTTTCAAAAATGTTGATCGAAGTCAAACTTGGCCTTTGTAAAGAAACTTAAAGAAGCAACAAGGCTTATTCTTGCCCGAAATTCTTCTAACTTCCGAACCACCCGTCCCCGCAAGTCATAATTTAGCTAAAGCAAATGCGAAAAGTATTATTTAAGGAAACAAAGTTCGAAAATGTAAAACGACCAGTTGGATCGTTACATGTTTCATCTTGGACTACTGGGGTTCAGCGGAGCTGCCAGCTTCCCCCATTTCACCCTTTTTTCCCTTAAGTTCAATTTTTTCCCTTTATTCTTTGTTCACATCTTCCTCTTGTTCTCTCTTTTCCAGCTCCCCTTTTCTCTCTAAAACTCTACAATTCATCATATTATGACCAAGTTTTCCACAATGTTTACAATATTTAGGAACCCATTCATAGTTAATTTTTTGTATGAAACCTTTTTGTGGAGCATTCTCGAATACCTACCCGACATAAACAGCATCCGGTTGCTGTTTAAGTAAATCAATCTCTATTCGAACCTTCACCATGCTAGATCTAGTTTTACCACGTGTAGCTAGTTCCATTTCCAATGGAGTTCCGACGACATTGACAAACTTGCTTAACACACTACCATGTGTGCATATGATAGGGGGACCAGGTAACAATACCCATATTGATGCCACTGGGAGATCCTCCTCTGGTTTAAACGCTGGCGACCACCTCTGAAGCCACATTTGTTGTCCCTCAATTTCAATAACTCGTTTGAACTAGACCACATTAAAATTATCTTCATTTGTAAAATCCAGAAATACATTAAAGTTGTCATAGACCCCAAATTTTGCCTTACCTTTGATGGAGATTATCTTTTTGAATTTTGACCTAATCCGGTCAGTTTGGGCCTAGATTTAAGGAAACTACCAACAATTGTGTATTTAAATTCTTCAGCCATAATTCCATAGTAGTCTAATGCCTTGAATAAGACAGCGGACTTCCCATTGTGAGTCGACTTAGCTGCCATTACACAATTCCTTGCTTGTTGGTTTGGGGGGTTGAAATTGTTTAGAGGCTGGGATTGTCTTTGCATATGAGATCTTCTAGTCAGTTGTATCAGTGGTTTGTTTTATAGGTTGGTTTGTGGTGTTTTGGCCACCCAGACACGCTAGAGGGAGGCCGCTCGGAGGGTTCATGTAAGTGGTGCGTAGGCCTACCCGCTGGGAGTTAGCCGTTATGAGATTGTTGCCTTAGAGAGAAGTGAGAGAGAAATTTTTAGAAAGAGAGTCCTTATGTGGTATCTTGGCTATTAACTTTTGAGATTATCCTATTTCATATAGTTTCAAGGGTACCTTTGACCTTTTTATTATTTTATAATAATAGAGAACTCCACATTTCAAAAATCGATGAACAATAAAGTTATCGTTCTATTATCCTCCACTTAAATACTAGGCTTTTGTCATATGTGATAAGGTTCCAACTTACAAAGTGCGCTTAACTTATACACGTCTAAATTGCACTCTTACTGATGAACCAAAATCGAGATAAATGATAACAAGATTATAGCCTACATTACATTGGCAAATTATCAAATCGCAGATAGCAAAGTGCCATAATGCCATTAAATTACATAGGATACAGATGATTTTGCGTAGTACAGATGGGATCATCTTGTTACTTCTGTAACAACTTATGACTACATATTATTGTCCTCTCTGCTTCAACAATAATTACAAGTTGCTAAATACAGATTAGCCATAACAAAAACGAGAATACAGAAATTAACATCATCGTCGTATGAGTTCATACAAGTAGAAAAATGGATAACTGATTATATTATTACATCATCCATCCTGGAATAAATCCATTCATATTGTTAGCAGTTGCTGATGCATTAACCTCGTTTCCACCCATGGGACTATATCTGCATGGAGAAGATTAAATCCAAAAAAAAAAGTATTACAATCAGCTGAAAATTCAGAACAATGATCTGACGCTGCAAAATACAACAACAACAAACCTTATGTAGTTTCACAAGTAGGAGCTCAGCATACGCAGATCCAAAATCTCAAGAGTATGGATTTGTTCTTTTTAAAATTTTAGTGATTTCTCATGTATATGTATGCTCAGTGCAAAAATAAGACCGTCCACCAATTTTACTTGTAGAGATGCACCTAATAATTATTGCACCATAGGAGTCTTTGAGCATAGGTGTATGCACGTATGTTTAAATAATTTAAAAAAATATAGTATTATTATACATAGTTTAGTAAGAGGAAAATGGGTTCACGTGAACCCATATCACTCAACCTAGATATATCCCTAGGTCTGGGAAGATAATATATACACAAACATTACCGCTATCTAGGGAAGGAGATCCGACTATGCAAAATGTTTAAGAGAGTTACCCAAATTGAGGAGATGAATTCAATCCCAGAGGTTGAAAAAATCCCTCAGTCTGTGGAGGAAGTTGACGATTATGTTGCATTGTTTGTCCTCCATTATCCCATGACAATCGAAGTGGAACTCTTTCTTCCAACTGAAAAAATATGATATAAAAATTATGACTTGAATATAAAGTTGAACGAACAATAAAACTTAAGCAAAAAATTTGTTCTATTAGATGATTTTCATACCTTCCTTCTGAGTTGTTTATTTGCTTCAGCCAGAATTTGCTCCTAACGAATTTATAGCCAAATTAGAAACTTTGATATGTAAAATTTTTGGATTCCTTTTTGATAGGATGCATGGATTTTGCAATGCTAAGGTGTACCTTTTGCTGAAGGTCTGCGAGCTGATCCAGCATGTTTTGAGTCTGCAAATACATAAAAATTGGTTGTTGGAAAATGCAATAGTGTAAATGAATTTTTCCACAATCACTATCACCTAAAAGATAGCTTTAAGTAGTTGTCGATAATTAATATAAAAAGTTACCTATAAAAAATTAAATTACGTACATTGCTAGTGCAAACATTAACTTTATGCTCTTAGTATATAGTATAAGTTAAATCCTTACACCATTTCAGTATTATGTGAAGTACCTCGCCTAATGTTCCTATATTAAATATTAATATTATGAGATTATTGGGCCAAGTGGGAGAATGTAAGTTATTCTTATAAATAATGTGGCCCAATAAGTTAAGGCCCATAATTAATATTTAATTAATGAATAAATCTCATCCGTCCGATTGGTTACTTGATGGACGTACCAGATTAAATGAAAGTCTCTATAAATTGGTCATCTCCCCACCCATTAGGGTTACTGCTTTTCCTCTCTTCCATCCCTAAAGTCGGCGGTAACGAAAGTTAGGGCAAGGGGCGAGAAACCAATTACCGATTAACGCTTCCGCTTAAAGATGATGGCTCACGATTCAGGTATGTTTTCTATAATGATTATATGTAAGATTATCATGTTCAAGATCCTGGTAGAATTAAAGTTTATGCTTACATGTGGTATCACGAGCCTGGATTGTTTGAACTGATAATCTTCGATCATAAAGATATTAATTAATGACGTATGTGATACACCATCAAACTGGATAAAATTATAATTTATGCTTACAAGTAATTGTTATCTGTCAGCTACTGAAATTCATTATAAAAGAAAACTGTTGAGTCGACATCAGTTTGGAGTAAAAGTTCTTTTTTCCTTTTGGAGAGTACCGTCCAATTTTTTTTTCACGTTCTTTGTGCAAGGATATGTCTTTATCCTTGATTTGTGTATCCCAAACCTGTTCTCCTATTATTAATGTGTCTAATATATATATATATATAAATAAAAAAAAATAAAAAGAGATATGATCTTTATAAATTAAATAAAAAAAAAAAGAGATGGACAAGCCATGTGGGTTGGGATGAATACGGTACCTGGTGATTTTTGTCCAGTATGCAACAGCCACACGTAATCAAGAATATTACTTTGTCCTTTCTAATGTCATTGTTTATATGATCTTCTTTAGAGTTTCAATAACAATTAAGGACTATATATTAGGAATTTGATCTTCATTAGAATTTCACTGCCATATGAGGATTAAATATTGGATATTTAATGTTATTAGCAGAAAGTGCTTAATTAATGTATATTTGAAATTATGTAGTTTGTTAATCACCAAAGTGATCAAACTATATTGTTTAATTTTTTGATTATTTATTTTATGTATGCATTTATGTTTATATAGTTTGTTAGTCACCAAAGTGGCCAAACTAGTATGTTCATGAAAAGTTTGTATACATAAAATTATAGTTTATCCATTAAATTAATGAAATGCCTATAATTTAAAATTAGTGGATAAATTACTTTTTACTATTGCTAGAACTTAAGGATTTACCCAAAGGTGAATCAATTATTCTATGAATAGTGAATATGATGAGGTAAAATTAATATTTTTAGTCAAATATATATTGTTTGTCCAAAGATGGCATATATATTTGGTTAAAAATATTTAAATACCTATTAAAGACTAAATGGCATTTAAATTATGATAGTGTGTCGTAGTATCTACCCAAAGGAGAATTGCGATATGCTTTAATTGTTTTGTTGAATCCATATTGATTTGTGAGCATGTATTATCTATTTTGCAGCTATTCCTTTTCATTCGCTTGCTTCGTCTGTTACTATGTTCAATGGATTGAACTTCTCTGAATGGCGTGAGCAAGTCCAGTTCCACTTAGGTGTGATGGATCTTGACTTGGCTCTGCTGAACGATAAGCCCGCTGCCATTACTGATTCGAGCAGTGCGGATGAGAAGTCATTCCATAAAGCATGGGAACGCTCTAACAGGCTAAGCCTTATGTTTATGCGAATGAATATTGCCAACAACATTAAGAGTACTATTCCACAAACAGAAAGTGCCAGGGAATACCTGACGTTTGTGGAAGAACATTTTCGTTCTGCAGATAAGTCTCTCGCTGGTACACTAATGGCTGAACTCACGACCATGAAGTTTGATGGGTCGCGTAGTATGCAAAATCATATCATCGAAATGACTAACATTGCAGCAAGACTTCAGACCTTGGGGATGAAAGTGGATGACTCCTTCTTGGTTCAGTTTATTCTGAACTCGTTAACTCTTGAGTATGGACCTTTTCAAATTAACTATAACACTATTAAGGATAAGTGGAATGTTAGTGAATTGTCCAGTATGCTTACTCGGGAGGAGTCAAGACTTAAGAAACAAGGGAGTCATTCAATTAACCTCATGGGTCAAGGAGCTGGTAAAGGACTTAAAGTAAAGGCCAACAAGTTCAAGAAGAAGAAAGCACCTGCTAAAGCTCAACGGGATGCTAACAAAGAACGTAAGGCAGATACGTGTCATTTCTGTCACAAAGAAGGACACTATCAGAAAGATTGCCCGAAACGTAAAGCTTGGTTCGAAAAGAAAGGTACAATTAGTGCTTTTGTATGTTTCGAATCAAATTTAGTAGAAGTTCCTAATAATACTTGGTGGCTTGATTCTGGTGCAACTACTCATGTATCTACTACGTTGCAGGGATTCCTTACGATCCAAACCACAAATCCAAATAAGGATTTCTTGTTCATGGGAAATCGTATGAAGGCTCCAATTGAAGGCATAAGGACTTATCGTTTGATCATGGAGACTGGACGTCACCTTGATCTATTACAGACTCTTTATGTACCTTCAATTTCTAGGAATTTGATTTCTCTTTCAAGACTTGATGTTTCTGGATTTGATTTTAAGTTTGGAAATGGATGTTTCAATTTATATAAAAATGCTATTTTTTATGGTTCTGGTTTTCTTAGTGATGGTTTATATAAATTGAAACTCGATATTGGTTTTTCTGAATCCCTTCTTAATGTTCAACATAATGTTGGAATTAAACGTAGTTCACTAGATGAAAGTTCTGCTTACTTGTGGCACATACGTTTGGGTCATATATCCAAAGAAAGGTTAGAGAGATTAGTAAAGAATGAGATTCTTCCGAATCTAAATTTCACTGATCTTACTATATGTTTGGATTGCATTAAGGGAAAGCAAACCAAGCATAGTAAGAAAGGTGCCACAAGAAGCACCCAACTTCTTGAAATTATACACACCGATATTTGTGGACCCTTTGATGTTCCATCTTTTGGTGGAGAAAAATATTTTATCACCTTTATCGATGATTTTTCACGTTATGGATACATCTATTTGTTGAAAGAAAAATCTCAAGCAGCAGATGCTCTCAAGGTGTTTGTTAATGAGGTTGAAAGGCAATTAGGCAACGGTTGTTAAACCGTTGCCATAGAGCATCTATGGTAACGGTTATAACCGTTACAATAGCATTTTGGTGATATAAGCACACTTAATCTATATAACCGTTGCAATTATAAATGAACCGTTGCCATAGTTTCATCTAGCGCAACGGCTATATAAACCGTCCCAATAAAGTTATCTACTGGAACGCTTTTATTGGAAAAACTTCTATTGGAACGGTTATTTTTTCCCTCATTATTTTCCCCCCCTGAATTTTGTTCCCCGCCAAAAGAAGCATTATTTTTTTTTATTTTTGAATAGTTTTAATAATGAAAATATTATGTGAGAAGACTATTTTTGCCCTTTCCATTAAAATATGATAGCCCCAAATTAAGAACCCTAGCTCAAAGCTTCTTCAGATGCATTTCACTGAACCCTCAGAAATTTCTTCATCGATTGCACTGGACTCCCTTAGAGACAGCTTCTTCGATTGCAAATCCACTCTCTCCAAAGATCTTCTTCTCTCGTTCACTCTAAGAAATCTGTTGAATCTTCCTCTCTATCGTATTCCTCTCTCTCACTCTCTGAAATTGGGTTAATAGGGTTTTACACATAAGTTTTGTTGATTTAGTTGGTGCGACAATATTTTTGGTATCGTCAAATACCTCCAAGAATGAAAGTGATGAATCTAAATCTCTAGGGTTTTGATTAAAAATTTCGATTTCAATTTCGAAGAGGACGACGAGCTGGATTCTTCTGAATTCGTGATTGTTTCTAGAAATTAATCTTTGGTAGTTTGATTTTTATGCTGTTCGGAAGTAGAATCCAAAGCTTGAGCTCGATATGGTGAAGGTTTGTTCAATAATCGGATTTTCTGGTGTTGAGGCTCGAAGAACAACTTTAGTTTCGGACTGAGTTTGAAGCTGCGTAGCCTATGCATCGTCCCTATGTGTCAATACGTATCGAATTCCAGAAGGCATCAGGTTTGATTCTTCTAAGTCGAAAGTTAGTTTTATGTGCTGAAAATTTTGAAGAAAGTTTGAGTTGTAGCTGAACTTTGACTCGATCATCTGAGCTAATTGATTTGAATCAATTCGGCTCGCGTTGCTTACTACTTTGTTTCTGAATGTTAAGCTAAAATTGATCTTGGTATTCCTTGCTGTTGGATTTGATAGTGTCTATTGCTATTGAAGTCTAATTCCTTTCTTCAGTTGGATTAACTTGTGATCTTGAAGTGCAAAACCTATTGAAACAAATAGCTAGGTTGACTATTTTTGCTTAGCCAAGGTTAAGCTGTGTTTGATCAGTTTTTTCTGCAGCAATTTCTGCCCTGTTCAGCCTTGGTTTGTGTTGCGTTTCGAGAAGTTTGGTTGAGTTTTGCACTAGTTCACTTTCAGTTTTGGACAAAATGTTTAAGTTACTAATTCCTTGCACTGTTTCTACTTTGTTTGAACAGCCCAGTCTCTTGTTACTCTGAAACTCTTAGTTCGAAATCTACTGTTTATTGCTGGAGACCTCGCTGAGCTCCACTCGAATTGATTCCAGCCTTTATTTGGCTTTGTTTTGTACCTTTTCTGATCCAGTAGGTATCTTCTCTTACGTCTGTATTT
This sequence comes from Nicotiana noctiflora, assembly GCA_032618575.1. Lineage (NCBI taxonomy): Eukaryota > Viridiplantae > Streptophyta > Magnoliopsida > Solanales > Solanaceae > Nicotiana > Nicotiana noctiflora. The sequence continues at coordinate 93,315 of JASVEL010008390.1, read as the reverse complement.
TGTTCAGATCTGGTTTAATGAAAAATCATGAGTACTTCACTTTATCTGTTATTGCTGTTTGGATTTGGCTACCTTGAATTTGATTCAATGTGAATAAAATGCTATCCAATTATTGAAATGCGATTTACATGATTGAATTCAACAACAACAACAACAACCCAGTATAGTCCCACTTAGCATGATTGAATTCATTTGTCATTAAATATTGATTTAGTTGATGTCAATTTGATATACGTTGGATCTGTTAAAATTATTGAAGAATTTCAAAAGCTGTATCTTTTTCAATTTGAAGTTTTTACTAAAGAAGAAATTGATTTTTAGGTCGTAGGTGAAGAGGATTGAGGAAATTGGGATTTTCTGTTGTATGCTCCAATAAAGCTGGCTCTAAGGTCTAATAAGGTAGACTATAACTTCCAATGTGTTCTTCTGCTTCATTCAGTGTCCTTTCTCTTGATTACTTTTTTTTTACCTACTTCTGTCATTTCTTTTTTAACCGTCTATAACAATGCATTGTTGTAGACTAAGTAGTCATTTTACCAAATTGAAATTAAACTATAGTCTCTATGGCTTCTTAAATGATAATGACAAAGCTGTACTGCTTTTTTTCCCCACTTTTTTCTTAGTTACAAAGATAATATAGATACTATATATTATTCTTCTTATGCGTTACACCAAGAGAATTTTGAGAAAACACCAGTTGTTGGCTGGAAATATTATAGAGTGCGGGATGCTTTTCATATCTCAAAAGAAAATTTGTCATCAATTAAGTTCCTTTTGAAAAAATAATATGGAGCTTCTACTGTTAGAGAGATACTGAAAGAATATCTTCTTGCTGTTTAATCTGGACTACTATTTCAGTATATACACAGGTCCGTTCTATTAGTGAGTTCAAGGTCCTTGGCAAGGTCCTGATTATTGGTTTTGGAACATAAGTTTTGGCTGCTTCATATTGCAGTAACCAATAAACATGTGATAAGATTTGAAATTGCTCATTTGGCTGGTATTGTGGAAGATGTAGTTCAAGGAATCAGTATACACCTTACGAAATAGTTGGCTTCAGTACATATTAGTCTATAACTGAACAGATCAAACAATATAACGTATAATAAAGCATCATATTGAGTCTTTTATATCCTTATGATTAAGGGAAAATGCACCACTTCTTTATTATTTTGGTCATAAATATGGAATTTGCTTTTAGTTGTTATTGGGGTTTAAGTGGACTTTCATACTCTTCTAACCCAAAAGTTGAAGTGGTTCCCTCTTTGCAAGACTGTAGACATCTTGGCATCATTGGAAAGTGCGAAAGCAAGTTCATTTTCAATTCAAGCAGTGTAAGATTTACATGTCAGGTTGATCATTCTTAAATTGTCTTTCTTGTGAAGCTGTTTAATAGTTGGACCTATAAGACCTAATATGGACTGAAGAAGATATTTATTTTGAGGAACACTTCATTGACCGTGTGCTAAATTAAGTATGACTTTTAGTGATGTTGAATTTGTGAAGTGTTTCGTCTAGCTAATTATATGACACTTCATTGACCGTGTGCTAAATTAAGTATGACTTTTAGTGATGTTGAATTTGTGAAGTGTTTCTAGCAACAAAAGGTGGTCTTTATCTTTCCGCAGTAACATCATTTTTAAAGAGTCATTTAGACTTAGAAAGGAAGATAACAACCTTCAAATGATCTTCCTTTGCGATTTAATTGTCTTACATATTTTTGGAAAAATATGCATCGAATGTTTTTGATTTTAGTGGACTTGATAGGACAATTTATATAATAGTCCTCTAGTCCTAACTACTGGATTTTGATGTTTTGTTCATTGATTGATATGTATGCATTGGATGTTTTTGGGTGAAGAACCTAGGAAGAGAAACTATTGGCTGTCTTGGACAGTAGTACTAATTGCATCATTCATTTACTGCTTGCTGGTTATAGGTTCAGTGAATTTGGGGCTGATGGTGGGCCAGCAGCAAAAGCATTAAGACCAAAGCTCAACGTGTTCTCAAAGCATGTGGCAACACACACTGGATTTCAAGTGAACTGGTTGAAATCCATAAAACTCTTACTGCAAGTTCACTTGCAGAAAAACCAGTTCACTTGCAGCAAGAGTTTTATCTGGATTTCAAGTTCATTTTACACTGATCATGATATGGTGTTTCCTTTCTCTACACAAACATATTGGGATTGACTTCCCGAAAGACAACATTGGCCTTGGCAGTAGGATTTTTCATTTACCCCCTATCTTCCAATTTTTCGTCGTTTGCTCTTTCCCTTATATTTGGCACTGGTTTGTAAAAGCTAAGACTAGAATGGTTAAAAGTTATACGATTAGAAGAATGAAATGGAGGATGCAACCAACCCATTCTATACTTACAAAGTTACAAGTAGAGAAAATTCTACTATACCCTTTCTTATTTAATAACTTTATTTATTGTCTTTTGTAGGTGGAGTAACCGAAGAAAGGGAAGATGGAGAAGTTGGAGTAACCGAAGAAATGAAAGATGGAGATTGTGAAGATATAGACCTTACATAAGAAAGAACTTTGAGTTGTTGTCAATATTCTTGAAGTCTTTTGTTATAGCATTTGAAACTTTAACTTTTGAAGCTGTAAAACTTATGTAATTTGGTTAAAAATATTTTGCTATTATCGTTATTCTTAGCTTATTGGATAAGAAAGATTATGTAGTGTTTTATTATTTTATTTATATAATATCCAAGTTATAATTACAAATATTTTTAGGTGGTAATGTCAATTCGTTTAAAATAGCCTAATAGAACCGTTGCAATAAGCACAAATGTCATTGCCATAGACATTCTGAACCGTTCCGATAGGTGTTGCAGACCGTTCCATAAAGTGTGACAAACTGATGCAATAGAAACAAAACCGTTACGGTAGCATTATAAAACCGTTACAATAGCTGTAAATAACCGTTGCAATAAACTATATTGTAACAGTTTCCAACCATTGTAGTAAATAATATGGTAACGGTTTACAACCGTTGCATAAAGTATACGGCAACGGTTTATAACCGTTGCTGTTGAAATGAATATTCGTTGCTTCAGACAGAGGGAAAACCGTTGCGATAGCTTGATCTATAGCAACGGTGTTGTCAACCGTTGCCAAAACCGTTGTTGTAGATCTATTGGCACGCGAGCGGATGTCACGGTCGCTGAACCGTTCCAATACCCCTGTGGCAACGGTTTTTCATTCTATTGCAACGGTTTACCAACCGTTGCCATAAGCCTATTTTCCAGTAGTGATCGTTGAAGGTAAACACGAATAGATAAAAAGGTGAAAATTATTAGGTCAGATAGAGGTGGTGAATATTATGGAAAATATAATGAGTCAGGACAATATCCAGGTCCATTTGCAAAGTTCCTCGAGGAACGTGGCATATGTGCACAGTATACTATGCCGGGAACACCTCAACAAAATGGTGTTGCAGAAAGGCGTAATCGAACACTTATGGACATGGTTAGGAGCATGATAAGTAATTCCTCATTACCCAAATCATTGTGGATGTATGCTCTTAAAACCGTTGTATATTTATTAAATAGGGTTCCTAGTAAGGCAGTTCCAAAGACCCCTTTTGAACTGTGGACAGGAAGGAAACCTAGTTTAAGGCACCTACATGTTTGGGGTTGCCCAACGGAAGCTAGAGTTTATAATCCACAAGAAAAGAAATTAGATTCTCGAACAGTAAGTGGTTACTTTATTGGTTACCCAGAGAAATCTAAAGGGTATGTGTTTTATTGTCCAAACCATAGTTCAAGAATTGTTGAAACCGGTAATGCAAGATTCATTGAGAATGGTGAAGTTAGTGGGAGTGTTGAAAAGCAAAGTGTGGAAATTAAAGAGGTAAGGGTCAATATTCTATTACCCAAAAATATGCCTACTTCCACACAAATACCAAATATTGTTCCAGTTGTTGAAGAACACTTTGACAACGCCGAGCAACATTTGGATGAAACACTTCATGAAGAAACTAACTCACAAATATCCGACACAAATGAACCACAAGAAATGCCATTAAGAAAATCTCAAAGAGTTAGAAAATCGGCTATTTCGGATGATTACGTGGTTTATTTGCAAGAGTCGGATTTTGATATTGGTCTTAATAAGGATCCGGTTTCATTTTCACAAGCCATAGAAAGTAATGAGTCTGACAAATGGATTGATGCCATGAAGGAAGAGTTAAAATCCATGGAATACAATAAAGTCCGGGATCTCGTTGAATTGCCTGAAAGTTCTAAAAGAATCGGGTGTAGATGGGTCTTTAAGACCAAACGCGATTCAAATGGCAATATTGAGAGATACAAAGCCAGACTTGTTGCCAAGGGTTATACTCAGAAAGGAGACATTGATTATAAAGAGACCTTTTCACCGGTCTCAAAGAAAGACTCATTAAGAATTATTATGGCTTTGGAGGCTCATTATGATTTAGAGTTACACCAAATGGATGTGAAAACTGCCTTTCTTAATGGAGATCTCGAGGAGCAAGTGTATATGGACCAACCAGAGGGTTTCGAAACTAAAGGGAAAGGTCAAATGGTGTGTAAACTGAAAAAGTCAATATATGGACTTAAACAAGCCTCACGACAATGGTATATAAAGTTCAATGATACCATAACATCTTTTGGATTTGTGGAAAATACCGTTGATCGGTGTATATACCAAAAGATCGGTGGGAGCAAGTTTATATTTTTAGTCCTATATGTTGATGATATTCTACTTGCTGCTAATGACCTAGGTATATTGCGTGAGACTAAAGATTTTCTCTCTAAGAATTTTAAAATGAAAGATATGGGTGAGGCATCCTATGTGATAGGAATAGAAATATTCCGTGATAGATCACAAGGATTATTGGGATTGTCTCAGAAAGGCTATATCGAAAGTTTTGAGGTACCTGAAAGGAACGAAGGATTACATGCTCATGTATAGGAGATCCAAGCATTTGGAAGTTGTTGGATACTCGGATTCAGATTTCGCTGGATGTATTGACACTAGAAAATCCACGTTTGGTTATTTGTTCCAATTAGTTGAAGGAGCAATATCGTGGAAGAGTGCCAAACAATCTGTCATTGCTACATCCACGATGGAAGCAGAATTTGTGGCATGTTTTGAGGCCACAATTCATGCATTATGGCTGCGAAACTTTATTTCAGGACTTGGGGTTGTCGACACCATTACCAAGCCGCTGAAAATTTATTGTGATAATTCTGCAGCAGTATTCTTCTCCAAGAACGATAAGTACTCCAAAGGTGCCAAACATATGGAATTAAAGTACTTTACCGTCAAGGAGGAAGTTCAGAAACAAAGAGTGTCACTTGAGCATATTAGAACAGATCTCATGATTGCAGATCCGTTAACGAAAGGTTTACAACCAAAGATATTTAAAGAACATGTACATAGAATGGGTCTTGGCTGTATTTATGACTGATGTATTTATAATGTTTTGACACTCTGAGCTCATTTATATGTTTCTGATATACATTAGTGATTTCCTGTTTCTCATAATGGTGTGCACATTATTGTTTTGAGATATTACAGGATAAGTCTCAAGGAGACATTATTGTGGACCATAAAATTTTTATAGCTTATGAACCTGATACGGTAAATTACTAATGTTGTAGTATATGGAAGGGAGTATGTAGACAAATTATGTATAACCGCCATAACTCACATTTACTAGTTTATCGTATTATGGTATTTATGATGGACATTATAGAAGAGATTTGTTTATGCGCAACTAATGTTCCTATATTAAATATTAATATTATGTGATTATTGGGCCAAGTGGGAGAATGTAAGTTATTCTTATAAATAATGTGGCCCAATAAGTTAAGGCCCATAATTAATATTTAATTAATGAATAAATCTCATCCGTCCGATTGGTTACTTGATGGACGTACCAGATTAAATGAAAGTCTCTATAAATTGATCCGCTCCCCACCCATTAGGGTTACTGCTTTTCCTCTCTTCCATCCCTAAAGACGGCAGTAACGAAAGCTAGGGCAAGGGCGAGAAACCAATTACCGATTAACGCTTCCGCTTAAAGATGATGGCTCACGATTCAGGTATGTTTTCTATGACGATTATATGTAAGATTATCATACTAAACTATTTCATAACACTACACGGTGCTGCGTATAGTGTAGATCATATAGGAAGAAAACAGTTAATTCATTGCCCCAACCACAAGGGAACATTACGATAAAGTTAATTAAAAAAAAAGGTAGCTCAATGCACATAGTATCCCGCGTTTAATAAGGTTCAGGAAATCACCGCATCCCAAGGGAACATGATCAGTGGCTGATTCCACGTCTCAAATCCATCGCACATAGATAATTTGTCTGTTCCTCCAAGGCGTCTTAGGATAGAACCAAATTAGTAATTATTTAAGAAAACGATAAACTCTTCATTGTCATCACTAAAACTTACGAGAATTATATGAAATAAAATTATCACTTGAAGTAACACCAAATCATATTCCATATTGAAATAATACTATCGGAAAGTAAAATGTAAATTTAGTTACCTTCCTTGACCTGATTTGCTTCAAGGACGAATCCAATTGGTGCTCAAGATGCTCAAGTTCCTTGGAATTTAGTGTGCCCAAATCCTCCCCAAGAAGATTTCTATTAAATTGATATAGACATGAATATCAAAACTAGAAGAAAACTTATGTAAAAGCTACAGTTAATTCGCTGACAACGGAGTCAAATTTTTATATGAAGTGGTTGGGAAGGAAAAAAAAAAACTAAAACGTCACCTTGCGATATAAACATGTGACCTAATTAAAGAAATTTTAAAACCTTTTGCCACAGAATCCGACCCCACAGTAACCGACGAAGTTAATCACCTTTTAAGTTAATTCAAGATTAATAAGTGGTACGACCACTCATAATTAACGGTACTTAACCCCTGTCTGATTCAATTAATAAGACTACGGCCCATGCGCTACCATAAAGACAAAACCTTATTGTGGTCACGACTACCGACTGTCAGCTCATGCAGCTCACAACTATAAATACCAAGAGAGGAAACCTCATAAGAGGGGCTTCTTGACTCTCCAAAAAGAGAGAGAGACAGAGAGAAAACAGATAAGAAAGATCCATCTCATAAAGGGGTACAACATGATTGTAAGGCTCTGAACCTCTTCATGGAGAGACAGACCAAATCATTATCATCAATAAAAGTTGTCTAACACTTCTCACCCTAATTGAGAGTGCTTATTACTGTCTCTTTTATATGATTCTTGAATTATTATGACTTGCTATGATTGACTCGTAATTTATGTATGTTGTTTCGTATTTATAAAGTTTATGGTAACTTTTGAGTCGAGCAGTTCCCTTAGGATAAAAAAATTCAACAGTTTATAGTATATTATAAAAAAAATTGTGTCCTATTTGCACAGTATCATTATTCGAAGTGATCGAGTTACCCTAAATTTCTTCCCACTTGTTTTAGCATTTATTTTTTATTCATTTCTGGAATTTTTCTCCTCTCAAATGATCGAATCGGTAACTTTGATCTAAGCTTAGGATTAAAAGTTATTACTATTTATGAAATTATAACGCTTTTAATTATAGGCATCAAAGGAGACATACATCACTAGCTAATAACTTACCTCTGAGATCGTTGAAGAAGCTCAACTCTAGCTTTTAGCCTCAGATACTCATGGTAGTTGTTCTGTCGAAAAATAATGCCGTTTAAAATTGTTACATTATAAAGATGAATGAAGAAATGCATATATAGTATCTAAAGTAATGTGATATCATACTATGTGTTGCTTGGATCCTTACCGTATTCTTGTCGTATAATGTATATATGAAGAATTCAACATGAAAGTGATGTCATTTTGAAAAAATCCGAGCAACATAATTTAAAGAGTGATATTGTACGATCAAGTGTAATCGCAGAAAATGAGATCTCGGGAGAGTAGTACGTATGCAGAAATTAGTTTATCCCTATTTGTGAAGCTAGAGAGGTTGTTTACGATAGATTCTCGATCCGAACATCACGGTTATTTAAAAAAAATATAGACATGTAGAATCGGATATGTTTACCTGAAAACTTTTAATTCTAAGTATATACAAACAAGTAATAATAGTATTAACATTCTAAAATCATACACAACATAGCAAAAATATAGTACTAAGATAAAGTAGGTAAATACTACCTGAGTATGATCACTAGCTGATTGCATTGAGTCCAAAGAAGCGTAGCTGCATTGTTGATACTTTTCAAGTGTTTGCATCATGCTTCAACAATTTTACCATAAAGATAAAAAATAAAAATAAAAATTAGTCATTTTCCTCGATCCTATTATAGAAAGGAGGGGTTTTCACAAAAAAAGATAATACTGTAATAATGCTAAAACAAATCAGAGAGGAAAAGGATAATCTACAAATTCCAATGTTTCATTTTCTTGCTAAGCATGTTTCTCTTAAATCTTTTTTTTTTTTTTTGTTTTTTTCTTAATCATTTCTGAACTATTTTCATATTTATGAAGAGTGTATTTCTAGGTTTACTACACATTCATGGAGTACGGAAGTTCCTTCATAGCTCATTTGACATGCCATTTTCGAAGTAAGATTTTCAGCAAAGCTATTTAAAAATAAAGTAAGTAAACACGGAAAAAAGCTAAAAGTATTCGATATTTAATACTAAAAACCTTGCTAAGTTAGGAAAATTTCATTGTATCCTTTGCTTTATTAAAATATGAAGCATGATCTTGAAGCTAAAAGTTAATTATATTCGTACCTGGAGAAATTAATATGATCTTGCTGGGAAATCATTACATTTTCTTCTCTTTTTTAATACAACTAATTATCTTTGATACAAGTTCCAGACACTTAACTGATGAAGATTAATTAGGCCATGTTTTTTAATTTGCTTATATTGTTGCAGATAATAAATTACATATTTCTGTTATATGTAATTTGCTGGATATAGACCTTGGAAATATAAGTTGATATTCTGTTATCGATTACTGTTATCTTCAGGAAAAGATTAATAAAGCTAATTGTCTTTAACGCCTGCATAAGCAGCTTTTACTTCATTTAATTTCTAGGAACTCAAAAAGAAGTACTTGCAGTTTTGCACTATAAAACACGACAAATATATCTGCAAATCAAATCATAACAGTAATGAAATTGTACCATGGAATGGAAAATTCTAAATTAGGTTTACAGGCTTTTCGTTGGTTATCTAACAAGGCCTTAAAACACCGCTGTCAAAAGTTTTCTTTTAAAAAAAAAAAAAGAAATATTCACATATTATTTGCAGTCCAAAACTCTAATTGATGGATTCAAGAACAAAAACTAGTACATATTTACTGAAAAATCAGATAAATTTTTTCATAAATGGAAAAAAGGGAAAACAAAAGAAGAAGATCTAGAAACTCAATCAAAATATTTGACATCTCATACAATAAAATCTTGGAAATTATAAAGATAAAAAAAAAAATAGGTTATACTAAAGGATAGTACTTGACCTAAATTTAGAACAATCAGATGATGCATTAATTGAGGTAATTAGAAAGTAGTAGTAATTCAGTAACACCAAATGAAGATATTAAAGACCATAAATTTTCAACTCCAAAATACAGACTTTCACAGATAAGGGTTTAGTAAAAGCACATTTATAGACAGACACAAAAACAGAAACATTTATGTAGTGGATCAATTATGTATATATACCTAGAAGTGCTGCAAAATTCATAGAGTTTGCCACGGCTAGAGAAGATGATAAGAGCAATTTCAGCATCACATAAAACTGAAAGTTCATAAGCTTTTTTGAGAAGTCCACTTCTTCTCTTTGCAAAAGTAACTTGCCTGTTTATTTTGTTCTCTATCCTCTTTAGTTCAACTCTTCCTCTTCCCATTATTTTCTCTCACAGATGCAGAAAAACCCACTCAGTACACTGTCTTTACTTTCTTTCTTTCACTCACATATATAACTATTATTCCACTCTAGGTTAACCACTGAACCCCTTTTCGCTTTTTCTATAGTGTGTGGATTTTAAAAGTTACCAAATTTAATGGAAATGAGTGAACAAACACACTGACATGACATGAAAGAGAGAGAAATTTAAATTAATATGGATGCCCTTTTATATCATATGTTTTTCTTTTTCAAAAATTATTGTATTTCTATATTAATATATAATTTAAATTAAACTTGTCATCTTAATCCAAAATTAAATGACATCATTTTATAGCTACATTAATACTTTCAAATTCTTTCTTTCTTAAACTACTTTTCCCACAATTAATCAAACATAAATTTTGCGGTAGAGAGTATAAACTGAAGTAAAAATATATATCACATACCATGATCAGAGGCGAAGCAACGTTGTCCTAAGGATAGTCAATTGACCATTATTAGTTAAAAAATTGTACTGTGTATATAAGTAAAATATTATATTTTAGAAGTATATAATATATATTGAACACCGTTCTTCAAAGAAATCTTTTTACTTCTTTCAAGTTTGAACACTCTTGGGAAATTCTTAGCTTCACTACTCATCATGATTAAGTGATAAACGTACGCAGATGCGGAGCTAAGATTTAGAGCTTGTGAATTTGAAATTTTAATACTTTTAAATTCTTGGGTTCTAAATTAATATTTGTATATAATTAATAAATTTTAAAAAATAAATATATAAGGTTTGAACTAAAGACATTGAAATGGACCGAACCCATAATCAACATTGTGGGTCCGACCCTAAATGCATGTACATGTGTTGCATTAATGTGTTAACACAGTATGTGAACAACTCCTTCTATTAAACCTCTAACCTTCTAAAAAAACTCAATCAATTTGGTGAAAAATTCTCAGAAACCTATAAATAGTCATACTATAGATTTCACCTGAGAACTGAACCCTAAAATTTTACTGTTTTTAATATATAATTTTCTATACCCTAAAAAGTGTATCTATATGTGTAACTCTATGTATGTACGAAATATATCCATGTGAATATAATAAGTATTGACCACTTGAAGCAAAGGGCGCAGGGAGTTACCCTATATAAGTAGGCTACAGGTATACCTAAGGGAAGAGGTCTGTATACGAGTATTACTTTTCTGATGTTGTTGCTTTTGTGGTTTTGGGTAAATTAATGTTTCACATCGATACATCGTATTACCTATTGGACATGAATAGGTACAACCTTAAAACTTAACATTCTCATCTTCAGCAATAGTAACGTGTCGATGCCTCCTCTTTATATATATATAATATATATATATTTCTTGTTACAGTAGTAGTTTTTAATTACTTAAATTAGAGTGGCATATGGAGAATGTAACCTACACCTATAAGTTGTTAAAATGTTTGATTACTCTTTTAAAAGTTTACGCTATTTGGGAAAAAAAAATATTAGTATATGTTTTTTTCAATAGTAGGTTGTGATGAGATATCCAACTCACGAATCCGGAATCAAAGTATTGTTCTTTTTAAAATTTGTAACATAAATACTGTAAAAAAAAACACGTAACTATATACAACGCAATTTTATCTGGCGTTGTATACTAACGGTAACGGCGCCGTTAGTGTACAACGCTAGGTAAAGTGGCGTTGTACGCTGGTCAATTATTGAACAGTACAACGCCAACTATTTTGGCATTGTATCACCACCCCGGCTCTTGGTTTTCTATATAAAGAGGTGTTACACTCATATTCTATACATTCAAAAAAATTATAACACTCTTGTTGCTCTATTACTCTTCTTGCTCTATTATTCCTAAATTCTACAGCATTTCTTCATTATGTCTGAAGAACGAAGGATAAGAACTTCTTTATATTGGGGTGGTGAGATTATGATGGAGAAGAACTCTGTCAGTTACAGTTTGCCCGCTAAGTGTCATATTAAATTGCCATTGACAATGGAGTATGATACATTGATATCGTTGTTATGCAAAAAAATGAGTGTGAGGAAACGTTCCGTCATACTTAAAGTTACCGAAAGATATCCGTATTCCGTCACTCCGCAAGGGGTTGTTTTTTACTCGGAGTTTAACATCGACGATGATGAAACTTTGCGTGATTTTCTGAGGACTCCGGACGAATGTCATGATTTTCTTGTAATCACAATGTTGGAGATGTACGTGAAGGTCGAAGACGTCCCTAAAATGAGCTTGTGCGTAGTATAGATAACCCCCAATCATCGAGCGGTTATTATGGAATATCTTTTGCCAGACAAGTTCCGGACGAAAGAGTTATCTTCGATTTATACTTATCACCGCCTGCTTTCCATAACTCACAAGACGACTGGTAAATTTAATTTATTATTTGTGATAATTAAGTATATATTTATTAAATTGATTTAATAGTAACACTCGCATATTTAATAGGGGGTACCAGCCATATTTGAATTTAACAAGTGGCCCATCCGGTAGTCATGTCCAACTTGGAATTTCATCACATTATGACTTGTAAGTTAAGTGATTTATGTGAATTAGAAAAATCATATATAAAACATGGAATTTCATCATAGTTTTTTTGATTGTGCAGTGAAGATGAGCAAGTTGAACTCACGCAATTGCCCGAAAATGATGTATTACATAGGGACCTAGCAGATGCACAAAGTGAGGAAGAGAACAGTGACTACGACAATAATGCGGATGAATCCGGTGATGAGACACCCTTTGATTGTGAGGATGGTGATGCTCAGGATGATGAGGAAGAACCTGGTTTGAACAGAGACCCCCAAGACAAAAAGTGTATGAGTCTGAAGTGCCGTTTAATTCAAGAGAGGTTCCTTACATTGACAATTTACCAACCATGCCGGATGTGGAAGCTCTCACACGGGATTTTGATGAAATTCGAACAGCAATGTGGGATGAATCTAGACCAACGGTGCTTGCAAAAGGGATGCTTTTTCTTGATAAAGTGCGCCTAACTAGGGCTTGTAAAATGCACAACGTAAAAGACTGTCATGAGATGCTGGTAGCGGAGTCAAGTCCAACGGTATACAAGGTTATTTGCCGCATGTGGTTTTGGCCATGTAATTGGATGCTGCGTGCGACAAAGAAGAAGACAGGTATGTGGAAAGTGGGTAAATACATTCCCACCCACACATGCGAAATGGACACATTCTTCGGGAATCACTTTTATTTAGATATTGACTTGATTTCTCTTGTTCTTATTCCACACGTTGAACAGTCCATAAGGTATAAAATCAAAGACTGTATTACATATGTCCAGCAGGAATATGGCCATATCATAACTAAAAGAAAGGTATTTCTCGGACGCAAGCGAGCGTTTGAAATAGTGTATGGTAACTGGGATATGTCATTTGTAGATCTGCCGAGATACATGGCTGCATTACAGCATTTCAACCCCGTGACGATTATTCAATGGAAGCTTGAGCGAAGTGTAGGTATATCAGAATATATATTCAATTATGTGTTCTGAGCGTTTAAGCCAGCAATTGATGGTTTTTTGCATTGTCGTCCTATAATATCCATAGACGGCACTCATGTCTATGGAAAGTACGATATCAAACTATTAATAGCCGTGGCAGTAGATGCTAATGGACAGATATTTCCTCTGGCATTTGCTATTTGTGCCAATGAAAGCCAAGAGACGTGGACGCTCTTTTTGAACCACTTGAAAGAGCACATTATGAAACAACGTTCTGGTATCTGTCTAATCTCTAGTCGGCACGGTGGTATCTTAAGTTCTGTTGAGAACTTGCCTGCATGGCAAGAACCGTATGCCTATCATCATTACTGTGTTAGGCATTTGAAAGCCAATTCCCAGAAGGCATTTCCCAGTAAAGCTTTGCATGATTTGATGTGGATGGCAGCAACAGATCATTAACAACATAAATTCCGGAGGTACATGGAATATATCAGGCAACTGGACGAGGCAGCTTATCGTTGGTTAATGCGACATGACCCTGAAAAATGGACTTTGCATACGGATGGTGGTAGACGATGGGGAACTCTAACTACAAATGTGTTAGAGTCTTTCAACGGGTTATTGAAGTCGGCTAGAGGATTGCCTGTTACAGCTATGGTGCGGATATCATTCAAGCAATTGGTAGATAGGTTTGTTCAGAGATCTGCGGCTGCAACGTCATTGATGGAACGTGGTGTTGAATTTATGCCTGTGCCAATGGCGAGATTTGAGAAATACAGACGATGAGCACAGTGGCATTCATTTTTGCAGTATGATAATGACAGAAATGTGTTTGAAGTTCGCACTACTATCCATCAAAATCGGGGTAATAATGTGCATACTGTGAATGAAGCTGCAAGGTTATGCTCTTGTGGAAAATGGTCCATCTACCACATGCCTTGCTCACATACAATCAAGTGCTTTCAACATGTTGGTTTAGGTGCAAGAAACTATGTTGATCAACAATATAGCGTTTCTAAGTACGTAAACACATATAGTAGTCAGTTGCAACCACTGGGCGCTGAGCATTATTGGCCTCCTGCACCATTTAAAATGGTGTGTAGCAAGTCGTTTTTGCATAAGATGCAGGTGAAGAAGAGAATGTGTATACGAAACTAAATGGATGTTAGTGGTACAGTTTATACGCGAAAATGTGGTATATGTTCGCAACCTGGACACGACCGTAAAAAATGTCCTTTATGTGGCAACAGTAATCAAGCTCGGGGTAGGTGTTCTTCTAGTTTACCTAATAATGTATGAGTTGTAATAATATGTAATGTGTATTTTGGTTTATTTCTAATTGGTATTTTAGTTTATTTATGAAATAAAATTATATTTCATTAATGTTCTAGACGTTAATTCGAAGGCCTATACCTTTTGATCTATAAGGAATCAGGAAAACTTCAAAAGACAAAAGTTGTAGACCTTCATGTCTACTTTGCAGAAAGCTAAATAAATTGTAATTTGGATGTACGTAGTGAAAGTTATGGTCTATTGAAAATGACTAGTGAAGCTCGTTTTCCAGAATTTTCTTGCGGGGAGGCAACTTTGGAAGCTCATAAGTTGTAATCTACAAGGAATCGGAAAGTGTGCAAAAGTAAACCTATCAATGACATAAAGTAGACATAAAGTAACTGAAAAAGCTGGCATAAAATTAACTTGTGTGTTGTCTTGTAGACATAAAGTAGACCTATCAATGACATAAAGTAGACCTATCAATGACATAAAGTAGACCTATCAATAACATAAAGTAGACATAAAGTGACTGAAAAAGCTAGCCGTGTAACATACAACTCCATAAAAATTGGCGTTGTGCATGTGTTGTATTGTCAAACTGCAAAAGCTGACCGTGTTATATACAACGCTATAAAAATTGGCGTTGTATATGTACAACGCCATAAAAAGTGGCGTTGTATGTTCATTCACTCATCTATAAATACCGAGCTCATTTCGTTCATCACATACGCTCAAAAAATTACTAAACCAGAATATTTCTTCAAAAATTTGATTTTTCCGAAGTAAAAATAAATGGCTCAATATGGTACACCAGTGTGTTACTGTGGAAAATCTTGTGTGCAACAAATATGTTGGGAAGGTGATGATGTTGGACGTAACTACTAGATGTGCATGAACCAGATGGATGCGTACAAAAATCCAAATGAACCAATGTGTGAGTTTAATGAATGGACTGAGGAACAATGTCTCCAAGTAAACTACAGAGAACGAATGCTTAATCTGCATAATATGTGGTTAGCCCAAGCAGATTTGGGCTACGATAGCCATAAAAGAATGATAGAACTAAGGGACGAGCAGAGAGAAGTAAATGATAAAAAATGGAGAGCAGAATGGAATTTAGCAGTTACGGAACAAAGCAAAAAAAGTAAACAGGAAATTACGGAGCTTAAGGCGAGAGTAAAAGAGTTAGAAGACGAAAAAGAACAATTGCTTGAACAATTTAAGTGGTTAGAACGTAGAATAAATGGAAGTAGAGACTAAATAATTCCTACTATGTGTTTAGTTCATTTGTATGTTTGTCTTTCTTATTAACTTATGTTTGTGTTTGTGTTCTAGTAATTTAAGTTTAAGTTAAATATTATGTTTTTGTTCGTGTTTAAATATTTTGAGTTTTTGTAGCATACGAAACAATAAAACAAATGAAGAACTAAAAAAATTATTAGGGTGGTACAACGCCACTTATTGTGGCGTTGAACTGTCACATTCTCTCACACGTTCAACGCCACAATAGGTGGCGTTGTACTATAACGTCCGTTATATACAACGCTACTTATTGTGGCATTGTATATAGTTATGTTTTTTTTTACCGTATTTATGTTACAAATTTTAAAAAGAACAATACTTTGGTTCCGGATTCTCCAACCCAGGGCTTTGGCCTATTTTGTTACAATACTGTGCCATCATCTTTATCTTATCTACAAGTTTAAAATATTAGAACCAAAAGCATATGAATTGGACGAAAAGCATAAGGGAGTGTTTAAATTTTTTTTATTTATTTTTTACCCGGTACTCAATATTCGCATTGGAGCCCGACTATATTCGGATTCGTACTTTGTATGCCCCATTCGGGGGAAGTGCTCCCTACCAAGATTTTTTCACACTCAGAATTCGAACCTGAAACATCTAATTAAGGGAAAAACAGTCTTATCTGCTGCCGTATTCTTTGGTGATAAAGAATTTCTAACTTCATTTGTATATGCATAGCATGCACAAACAAAAGGGAAAGATAGATGTGAATGTTAAAGTGTATAACCATCTAATTATCTAAAAGGTTAAGTGAATAGCCCTGGCCCCTTTTATAATGAGTGATAGTGATGAAACTCGAATACAGGAACTTTATTTGCTCTGAAACCATGTTAAGCTGTGTTAATATTCACAATCTCCATAGTCAGTTGGAAAATCCTTTTGTGTTATTTGAAGACTGTTTAAGCTGTGTTATACAGACTTTAACTTGTATAAACCACAAATATGAAAAACAATTACACTATCAAATTATCTTTATATGTTGCATATAGGGTAATAAATTGCTTTAATTTTAAGATGACAAGATCCATTTTTTATGTAGGATTATCTGTTAAATATTTTTGAATACTCTAATAATGTAAAAAAATCACATTATTAATGTATATAAATTAATCCAGCCCGTGTAGCTAGTCAGTGCCATATCATTCTACTTGTCATTTCCTTTTTTATTGCATTTCTTGTCCAATAATTCTCTCAAATCACCAGTATATTTCATTTTTTTAGTGTGTATTATAAGTTATAACTCTCATTTTGCTTTGTCTGTCTTTTCAGCTTGAGTTGCAAATTCATCGGCTCTACAATTTTATTCATCATGCTCTCTTGACTATGACAATTTTACTGTACAAACTTAAAAGGTATGTTTACCCTTAAAATCGGATAACTATTAAATTTTTAAGTGACTTTAAGGATACGCAATTTCACCTAGTACCAATTGATAAATACAACTATTGATAATAGAAATTAACACTAAAATAAAGCAAACAGGTATTGAAATGCAATCCAGCCTTAGAGCTAGATCACCCTTGAACCGACTGAGAATAGAGTTAAGGAATATGAAATAAACTGATGGACAAGAGAGTATAAGAAAGAAAAAGTATTATATTACTTTGATATGAGAGAATAAATATGGTTGCAAATGAATAGAATCCCCCTTTATAGTAGATGAATTCCAGTTATGGTACAATTCTAATTACAGAAGAAATTCCATGATTAGCTAAATAACCGTTCTTGTTTTGATCAATTCCGAGATATCCTCCATGATTGTCGACCAGTCACATATATCTTTGATAATAGGTGAATTGAACGATGATTAAGCCTCAAAAGGACAACTTTCTTGTAGAGTTTTTATTGTAAAAGTAATAGCAAAATGCTCTTATTAGTGCTTTTCATATTTTGCATGTTACATGCAGTAGAAGAAGGCTATGGAGTGATTTTGGATCAATTACGGAAGAAAAAGAACCCAATCGCACAAAAGTCGCCAAATGAACCATGTGAAATACACAAACCACACCTGGAGGTGAACTGCCGCGGTCCTAGCGTGACCGTGGCAGGCGACGGAAAACTGAAGGACTTAAGTGCAAATTTCGAAAATCTAATTAGCACAAAAACCCTATTTGAATACTAGAACTCGCACATGGGAGGCATGTAATATTTTAGAGAGTACATTGACAAAACAAATAAGTGTGAGTGTTCACCCAAAACACAATTACTCTTATTCTTCTTTATTTTTCTTGCAATTTTATGATTATGAATCTTTTAGTATTTTATTCCCCCATTGTCATGAGTAGCTAAAAACCTTAATCTAAGGTTTTGGTTGAACCCGTTGGGAATAACTTGGTTATTTTATCAATATAATGAGATTTTGGTTGTTGATCTCTAATTGTTCATCTATATTTTGATTGTGGATTAGTTCAAAGGGCCTCAATTATCCGTTCCTATTTATTATGTATCTTCTTGAGAGAGTGCATATTTAGGTGATTGTATGAACAATATCACTCCCAGAGTATAGACGAGAGTTATAATCGAGGGTTTAAGGGTTGTATTAGAGATAACGAAACCCCGGGTGCAGTCTAAGTGAACCGTATTGTGATTTTAGCTAACGTAGTTTGAGAAAGTGCGTTTAGTAAATTATTATAATTACTTGAGAAAGAATTATGATAGATGGAGAGTTCATGATTGTTAGAGATAGCTAAAGCATAGTTCTAAGATATTTTTAAGACTTTATAGTGAATTTTCTTTAGAAAAT
Source organism: Nicotiana noctiflora (assembly GCA_032618575.1). NCBI lineage: Eukaryota > Viridiplantae > Streptophyta > Magnoliopsida > Solanales > Solanaceae > Nicotiana > Nicotiana noctiflora. Next base: position 74,613 of record JASVEL010008390.1, on the reverse strand, counting down.
ATACACTACAAGAAATCACCCTTATTGTGGCGACTAAAGTTGCCACAACATAGCTAGAAGTCGCTGCTAAATGGTATTAGCGGCGACTTTTATATTGCCACAAAGAAAACCGTAACTGAAGGTTATTTGTAGCGATATTTATAGTCGCCACTAAACGTACATATTTTGTGGCGACAGAGTTGCCACAAATAGTTGTAAACAACGCTACAAAAGATTATTCCATAAGAACAAATATTAGAGTGGTCGCTACTATATATTCACCTTTAGCAGCAACTATTGCCGCCGCAAAATATATTTATATTTCATATAATTGTAACCTTTTCTCGGTTGGTAAGCACCTCCACCTACGACCGTCAGGTCCAGGGTTCGAGTCACTATGGAGGGGAAGTATAGAAACACTATATATCCTCCTAATTTGGGAGGAGTTTTAAAAAGAAAAAAGAAAACCTTTTCTCGAACACCACATAAATACGGAATACTTTATGCACCAGATTGCCTTTTTTTGTTGTTGGTATAACAGAAAAAACATAAGATCCATAAGAACAAATATTAGAATAGTCGCTACTATATATTCAGTTTTAGCAGCAACTATTGCCGCCACAAATATATTTACGTTCAGTGGCAAGATTATGTCGCCACTATAAATATTCTTTAGTAGCGACTAAAATTCCCACAAAAAATATTTATATTCAGTGGCAAGACTATGTTGCCACTATAAATGTCATTTAGAAGCGACTAAAGTCGCAAAAGAAATTGACCTTCTATGGCAACTTATCTATCGCAATAGTTGCTAATTTTTTGACAAAACTATGTAGTCACTAAAAGTTATTTTCTCAGCAATTATAACGACCAAAATTATATATATTTCTATACCAGTAGGAACCTAATTCTCTCAAATTTCATATAGAGATATTCATATCAATTTATTATCAATATTAAAGCGACCAACAATGCTTGACAAACACCAAAAACATTTCTCAAGCCGAATATTACAAATATTATCATTACTAAAAAATCAATTACATATGTACTACCCGACACTTCATTATGCATAGTAATTGTACGTATATACATATCCAAAAAATATTAAGTGCCTTGTAATTGCTCCTTGCTCGATATCATGCTTGAACCACTATTTAAGTGTCTTGTTCCTGCTAGACAAAAGAAATATATATAACGAACATAATGAGATTTGTTATATCCAACTACTATCAAAATTCTAAGAATTTTCAACATATGTTAAAAGAAATCCGAAAATGGCAACCAAAGTTTGTGTACTAAAAAGCAACTTAATAATTGCAAAAGTTGTCTCTATTGTTGCAGCAAAAAAGAGAAATGTATTTAAATCTTAAATTTGATTAAAATTTCCCATCAATATCTTTAAAACTATCTTCAATAAACCATTTCAAGATCAAAAGAATTTTCATACAGAGAGTCAAAAGGAAAACTAGTCAGATATAACTACTAAACAGGAAGTTTATAAGTATCGTCAATTAAGTCATCACTTGTAATTGTCTTGGAACAATTTGGCGAATAGCTCCTTTCTTCCGAGTATCGGCTATGATGAAAATTTTATATTATATCTGGCATTAAGATCTTCTCAACCAAATCACGATCACTCAAGTTAATTATGTCAATTTCACTCACCCACAACATTCCCATTGGTATGTACAGATTCCTATATCAATCGTTTTGAAGTGTGGAAATGTACAAATGGTTGCTCCGAAACATTGAAGGAAAATAAGAAATACTATTGGAAATTTGGTCAGAACTTCGCTGAAAACCTCAAACAAAACTTTCAAAGCTCGAATACCGGACTCAAATAGAAAACCTCAGTCGATTCATGGTGTTTTGGTGAGGATTTGCTGGGTTTAGAAGCTATTTTCGGGCAGATTTAGTAGGCTGAACATTGGTGCTTGCGGGCGGCTTTGGGGCTGCTTTCTGTTTGTCATTTCATGAGCCATAAGTTTAAGATGTTTCCTTCACTAGGAAATGAGGAGTGCATCATATGCCAACAACGAGCTCCTAACATTCCAAGGGCACAGTTCCCATGGAAAGCATGTAAGCAACCCACGACATATGTTCCTAATTATCCCCAGGGAAGAGTTCCCACTGAATGCAACTGTTAGCCACAACTAAGTTGGGTTAGCTTGTTGGGTTGTTTTCATGTGTTCGAAGGAATTCAATCATCCTACAGTCCCTTCTCATACCAAGAATCGGTTAATCTAATTGCTAAGAGTGAAAATAATCCCATACCAAGAAGAGACCTGGAAGAACCAAAATTGTGTTTTCAATGATAATAATCTTGACCGGCAAAGGAGAACAGCAAATAAACAAAGACAGATCCATTTCACAGCAAACATGAACCCAACTTAAAACACTTCCATTCGACTACAGAACAATACACGACGAAATCAGCAGAATGATACAGCATGCCATGAAATCATACTAGCTGGCCACATAAACTTTATCACTGTCAAGTCTTTAGGGAATTAACAATATTCAATCAGATTCGTAGTTTCATACTATTCTTTTAAATATCAAACACGACAAGAAGCACACTATGGGGTACAAACTGAACTAGTTTAAAATACGACCCGACTAAAGCTTAGCAAGGAGTTGTACAGTTCTAAATGCCGAGTCTAAAAGATTAGGGATTTTAACATACCTGAGTTGTTAAAATTTCACTTCTATACCCTTTGCCGACTTCCGCAGCAGTGTACAAGTTCTTGAATACTTGAAGTTGAAGAAGCTTTGAATCGAAAGACCCTAGTGGTCTTCTTCTTCGCACACTCGATTCACAAATTCAAACCAAAACTCGCGTCAAACCGGCTTCAAATCTTGAGATTTAACTTCAAAATGAAGTTTCCGACAAGTATCATAAACACCCAATCGAATTCACATTCTAATTTGAGGGATTTTGATTTGGGTGAGATTTTTGAGGGATTTCGATTTGGGATTTTTATTATCTGGACAGATTTCCAACTAGAGAGGAACGATTTTGGGTTTCAGTTTGGTATTTCTTGCTATAAAGGACCGATTTTGGGTGTTTCTCTGTTCTTCACATCGAGTCGATGTGTTCGAGATGAGAGAGATGGAAGTTTGCTACTTCTGTCTCCTGGCCGATTTTAATGTTTTATCTATTGATTGTTTTCTTTTGTTATTTTAAAAGCAAATAGGAGCGACTTAGTCGCTGTAATTCATATTTAGCGGCGACTTCAAAGGGGTCGCCACAATAAATATAGAGCCAAAATTTTTGTTTCAGCGGGAGTGTAAATTTTTGCCACTTTAGAGGCGATCCATAAATAGTCGCTGCTAAATATATTTAAATTGTGGCGACTTTTAAAGTCGCTGCTGATAATACACATATTGTAGCAACTTATAGGGTTGCTGCTAAATATCGCCACTAATTATCCAATTTCTTGTAGTGCATTGCCTTAGACTTTCTTTCTATTATTTACATATCAGGTTTAGTTAATATTCAGTTAATCATTACTTTCAGTCTTTAGTTGTTAGAAAATCAACCATTGTGAATCAAAAGTTTAGGAAAACAGGTTGTGTGAATTTAGTGAATCTGATAGTAGTAATTGATAGGTTAATTCTTTGTGGTTCTACTCTGGGCAATAATACTCAGATTATATTTGCAATGACCGCGTAGTCTTTTGTGAGACTTATAAGTTGAGCGTGATCAAATTTTGGCGCCGTTACCAGAGAATTAATGGTGTTATCAACAATTGAAATAAATACAAAAATTCTAAGTGTAATCTCTTTTCTCTATACCAATCTTTACATTAAAATTTTAACGGTTGAAATCTTGTGGAAAGCAGGTGTATGCTTAAAAATTCTTTGAGGACCGGAGAACTAATAGAAGGACTCTCAGACCCCGAGAAAGTATTCAGGGCATTGAATCGTGCCAATAAAGGACTTCAACAAACTCAACCGACAAACAAACTCAAATTTGACATGGGTGGAGTGCAACACCAACGGAAATAACAAGAATGAGCAAGTTGACTTTGAAGTTAGGGGAGTGGCATCTCTTGTGCTAGAGGCTGCACTTTATGAGTGGGCACAACCTACAGCTGACAATTTGGCCATTGTCATAACTATGCCTGGGAAATTGATCCCATCATCTTGGAGAACTGAAAAATCCATTGCTAATCTCATTTAGCGACGGATTAGCAACGGATTATCAAAAGATTCTGCTAGCAACGAGCATTTTAGCGACAGATTAGCGACGACGTTCGTAGCTAATTCCAGTTTTTTTTGTAGTACCAAGTTTGCTGTGATTCAAGCGGAGATATTCCAAATCACCAACAACATGCTGCATCTGCTACAGAATAAATGATTGTTCTCCGGGTCAAGCATTGAGGACCCACAACAATACTTGAAAAATTTCCTATCAATTTGCATGAACCAAAGATAGCCTAATCTGACTTATGACGCTATCAAGTTGCTACTATTCCCATTCCCTGTAATCGGGGCAGCACAGACTTGGTTAAATTTGCTCTCGATCAACTCTATCATCACTTGGAAGGAATTAGTCAAGCAGTTCTTGAACAAGACCTATGCACCTAACAAGACAGCACAACAGATTGATGACATATTACAGTACCGGAAAAATGCCACTGAATCCTTGCAAGAACCTTGGGAGAGATTTAAAGGGATGCTTGTGAAGTGTCCCCATCATAGTATTCCTAACCAGATGCTTGGCCAGAGATTTTACATGAGTCTAACTGACAACTTGAAGGCTAATGTGGATGCTTCAGATGGAGGTGCATTCTTAAGCAAAACATTCACCGGGTGCAAAATTCTCTTAGATAAGATGTAACAAAATGTGTGGGGTGGATGACTAGAGGTGCAATATTGGCACCCGTAGTACATTATGTTCCATTGGATCCCAATGATTTGCAGGAAGAAAACATGGCCACACTCCTAACCTAGATGAGCTTACTGACAAAGAAGATTGATGAGATGGGTACAAAACAGGTGCACATTATTGATACAATGAATGGAGGACTATGTACACCGTGTATTAATCAGTCATATATTTGTTCATGGAGCGGAGAAGGTGAAAATCAAGGGGTCCGGGAAGATATAAACTATGTCAACAACTATGGGGGTCAAAGACAAGGGGCACAGTAGTGGAGACCGCAACAAAATTAGCAGTACATGCCTAATATGTAGCAGCCTAGGGGTATGCACCCTCAAAACCAATTAGTGCATGTGCCTTATCAGAAACCACAGGGTTATCCACGACAGAATCAGCAACAATTGGTTTATAAACCACCCCCTCAGCAGCAAGACAACAACATGGTAGAGATTAAAGGTATGCTTCAACAACTTATTGCGACAAATAACAAAGTGCAGAAAAAAATGGCAGTTCATGATTTAGCCATAAAGCATGATTCAGCCATAAAGAATATTGAAACGCAGCTGGGTCAGCTGTCCATGGCATTGAACAACCGCCCTACAGGAACTTTACCTGCAGACACAAACATTAATCCCAAGGATTAAAATCCGAATCAACTGATGGCAGTCAGTCTAAGGAATGGTAGAAATTTAGATAGAGAGCAAGAAATTGCACAGGCCAGCAAGAACACTACACAAGTCACTCCATTTCAATTAGAGGAAGAACATCTAGCGGAACTCACTGAAGTAGTAGTTGAGCAGAGTTGGGAGGAAAAAGGAAAAGAAAAGAAGACCGAACAAGTTGCAGAACATGTGGCACCGCTTGTGCCAGAAACTCCTAATAAAGAGAAGTCAGCAAGTAATGCACAAAGGGTGATCCCTGCACCCTTCCCTCAGAGACTGGTCAAGCAAAAGAAGGCAGACCAATACAAAAAGTTCACGGAGATGTTGCGTCAAATCCAGTTGAATATTCCATTGATGTATGCCTTGAGGGAGATGCCCGGCTATGCTAAGATGAAGAAATATGTAATGCGAAGGAAGTTTGATTTTCAAGATCTATCTACCGTAACACTAACAAAGACCTGCAGCGCTGTGGTGGCAAACCCGGTAGCCCAAAAGATGTTTGATCCTGGTAGCTTCACTATTCCACGCACCATTGGGAATTATGCATTTGAAAAGGCATTATGTGATTTGGGAGCCAGCATAAATTTGATGCCACTGGCAATATACACCAAGTTGGGCATCGGTAGGGCCATGCTGACTTCTATGCTACTCCAACTAGCTGATCATACTGTGAAATGACCAACTGGTATTCTTGATGATATGCTGGTGCAAGTGGGGAAGTTCGTGTGCCTTGCAGGCTTTGTGATTCTGGACTGTATGGTGGATGAGGAGATACCCGTTATTTTGGGGAGACTATTTTTAGCCACTGGGAGAGCACTGATAGATTGTGAAATTGGGGAGCTTAAAACGAGATTGAATGATGAAGAAGTCATATTCAATGTTCAACAATCAATGAGGAGACCCATCGAATATGCAAATTACTCTCTAGTGGAAGTAGTGGATGTAGTTTTGCAAGAGGATGATTGGGCTCTAACTGTGAGGGATCCATTGGAGGCATACCTAACAAATTTAGAAGAAATGGATGGAGAGGGGTTAGATGAATGGGTAATGGCATTGGATGGCTGAGGGTTTTGGTCATGGGAACCCCAATTTGAGTCCCTTAAGTTGGAGAAAAGGGTCACTCCTCCAGCCAAACCATCAATAGAGGAACCAGCCAAGATGGAGCTAAAGCCCCTCCCAGATCACCTCAGGTATGCTTTATTAGGCCCTGATTCGACTTTACTTGTTATTATATCATCTTGTTTGCTGGATGTGCAGGTAGAGCAGCTTTTGCAGGTACTAACAAGACTGCCATTTGTTGGACCATGGTATACATAAAGGGTATCAACCTATCTTGTTTTATGGATAAGATGCTCCTGGAAGAAAGGCACAAATCTTCTAGGGAACATCAGCGAAGGCTGAACCCTAACATGAAAGAGGTTGTAAAGAAAGATGTGATCAAATGGTTAGATGCGGGAATCATTTCCCCCATCTCTAGTAGTAATTGGGTCATCCCTGTCCAGTGTGTCCCGAAAAATGAGGGGATGACTGTTGTGAAAAATGACAAAAATGAGTTGATCTCAACTTTTACAGTCACATGGTGACGAATCTGCATGGATTACCGAAAATTGAGCATCGCCACCCGCAAGGACCACTTTCCCTTACCCTTCATTGATCAAATGTTGGACAGGCTGGCTGGAAGATCGCACTTTTGTTTCATAGATGGATATTCGGGGTACAATCAGATCTCAATAGCCCCCAAGGATAGAGAGAAAACATACTTCACCTATCTGTATGGCATCTTTTCCTTTTTAATAATGTCCTTTGGGCTTTGTAATGCACCTGTGACTTTTCAACGGTGCATGCTAGCCATCTTTACGGATATGGTCGAGGACAATATGGAGGTCTTTATGGATTATTTCTCCATGGTGGGAGATTCATTCGAAGACTATCTTCACAACTTGAGCAGAGTGCTCAAAAGATGTGTGGAGACAAACTTGGTGCTAAACTGGGAGAAGTGCCATTTTATGGTACAAGAAGGAATAGTGCTGGGACACTGAGTTTCCAGAAAAGGTATTGAAGTCGACCATGCTAAGGTTGACATGATTAAGAAGTTAACAACACCCACTTCAGTCAAGGCGGTGAGAAGTTTCCTTGGTCACGCCGGGTTTTACCGATTTTTCATAAAAGCTTTTTCTAAAATTGCTAACCCATTATGCAAACTCCTTGAAAAGGATCAGCTCTTTGAGTTTTCTGATGATTGTAGGTTGGCATTTGAGGAATTGAACAAGAGGTTGATAACTGCACCAATCATAGTTGTGCCCGACTGGGAGCAACCATTTGATCTCATGTGTGACACAAGCGACTACGCTATAGGAGCAGTCTTGGGGCAAAGAAAGATAAGTTGATGCACCCGATCTACTATGCTAGCAGAATGCTAAGCGGTGCACAGCTTAGCTACATTGTGATGGAGAAAGAGATGTTGGCAGTCGTGTTTGCTTTTGACAAGTTTCGATCATATCTGACTGGTTCTAAGGTAATTGTGTATACTGACCATGCAGATCTTAGGTACCTCATTAAGAAAAAAGATTCTAAGTCGCGCCTAATTTGTTGGGTACTATTGTTGCAATAATTTGACCTTGAAATTTGTGACCGTAAGGGCAGTAAAAATCAAGCCGTTGATCATCTATCACGACTTGAAGGGGATGAAAAATCAATCGAGGTCGAAGAAATTCTAGAAACCTTTCCAGATGAGCTGTTGCTCGCAGCCATTCTTGAGGATGCGCCATGGTATGCAGATTTTGCAAACTACCTGACCAGCGGTATTATTCCCGATGACCTTTCTGCTGTCCAAAAGAAAAAAAATCATGATAGCCGCATGTATTATTCGGACAAACCTCATTTGTTTCAAATTTGTATTGATAACATTATTCGGAGGTGTGTCCATGAGATAGAACAATCTTCAATTTTTCAAGCTTGTCACGCTTCAGCATATGGAGGACATTTCGGAAGGGTCAGACCAGCTGTGAAAGTACTGGAGGCCGGATTCTTTTGGCCAACTGTATTAAGAGATGCACACCTATGCGTAAAGGGCTGCAATGAATGCCAAAGGACGAGAAACATTTCCCGTCGCCATGAGATGCCAATTAAACTAATTCAAGAAGTAGAGGTGTTTGGCGTGTGGGGGATTGACATTATAGGTCTTTTTGCCGGCTCATTCGGTAATAAGTACATACTTGTGGCAGTGGATTATGTGTCTAAATGGGTGGAAGCTGCAGCCTTTCCTACCAATTGTGAGCACGTGATTTTTGCCCTAGATTCCTGAAGAAGTACATATTCACCCGGTTTGGGATACCGAAAGCAATCATCAGTGACGAAGGCACTCACTTCTACAATAGAGCCTTCGAGAAATTGCTTACTAAGTATGATGTGCACCATAAAGTGGCTACTCCTTACCATCCGTAGACAGTGGGCAAGTTGAAGTGTCCAACAAGGAGATTAAGAGTGTATTAACAAAGACTATGAACGCAACCCAAACGGATTGGGCAAAGAAGTTGGACGACGCACTCTGGGCCTATAGAACTGCGTTCAAAATGCCAATAGGTATGTCACTATACACGTTGGTGTTTGGGAAAGCCTGTCACCTACTTGTGAAGCTAGAACACCATGCTTGGTTGGCATTGAAACAATTCAACATGGATCCCAAAGTAGCTGGACAAAATCGACTGACGGAGCTGCATGGACTAGAAGAATTTCGGTATCAAGCCTTTGAGAGCACGAGGCTTTACAAGGAACAGAGATGAAGAAAATACATGACAAGCATCGTGGACAAAGACTTTAAACCTTGTGACATGGTACTATTATACAATTCACGGTTGAGGTTCTTTTCGGGTAAGTTGAAATCCTGATCTTGGCCATTCAGAGTGCTGCAAATGTTTGCAAGTGGAATTGTTGAGATTGAATCAAAAGACGGGACGAACAAATTCTTCGTCAATGGACAAAGATTGAAATATTACCTTGGAATAGCTGAAGAAAAAGGGGATACAGTGGTGTCACATTTCAAAGAACCCCAATACGAGAACAAGGAGTAGAAACTCAACTACTTACATCATGTCGCGATGTTAAATCAGGCGTTGCGTGGGAGGCAACCCACAAATTTGTTGTAAGTGTAATGTGTAACTGTATATAAGAAAAATGTCAGAAAAATGCCCTGACCGCGGTCCTGACGTAACCGCAGCCGGACCGGGGTCCCGACAAATAAGTCCTCTAAAGTTTTCCCACCGTGATTCAAGCATAACCACGGTAGGACCGCGGTCAAACACCCTCTCTGAACTTTTTCTACCGCGGTAGGACTGTGGTAGCACACCGACGGGCCCAAACCAGGTAACTTACGCATTTTTTAAACATTTTTCCTTTTACTTTTTCTTTTTCCCCATTTTCTTAATATCCCTAACCCCCTCCCCCCCCCTCATTCCCCATTCCCAAACACGATCTTCCCTCTTTTTCTCTCGTTCTCCTCTTCTCCCTCATCCTCTCACCCATAATAGCACAAACCCCAACCCCCAATCCATATTCTTCCTCTTCAACTCTCTCATCTCATCTACAAGGTAAGCTTTCCTCTCTTCTCTTTTCTTTAATAGTTAGTGTAAATTAGATTTACTAACCATAGATTGTGTTGTAGTGTAAATCTTGTATATTTATCTTTGTTTGTCTCCGTTATGTAATTAGTTTGGCATAATTGATGATTAGATGTTGGGTTTCATTGTGTTTAACTAGTGGGGGAATTTGTGTTGTATTTGGAGATCTAACTAAGAGTTTTTAGGCCGAAGTTTGGTGGTTGGGCCTATATGGCCAAAATTTGGGGATGTGTTGTAAATTTTGGAGCATTTTGTGCTCATCTTAATTGCTTGTGGTAGCGGTGGTTGACGTATGTCACTGGTGAAGGGTTATGTGGGGTATTATTGGAGAGTTTGACATGTTGATAGTGGTGTAAAGTAATCGTAGTAAGGGTTGGCCAATTGGGGCAACTTAGCAATTGGGTATTTTGGCATTGTTTGGCCAATGATAATTGTTTAGTGCCAGCGGGTGGCAAAGTCTGAGTAGCCATTCGCATGGCCCACTTTATGATGCATTTGATAGTTGCCCTTTCTTGTTGCAGGTACTATGGCACGAAAGAGGCGATGAGGCTTGGCTAGTACATCCCACGGGCCTACATATGATGAAGCTAGGTTCCAACCTCTAGGGGCGGAGGATGCATTTCATGCTAAAGACACAAAAACCTTTGTCCCGGAGATTGTTGTGGATAAGGCTACCCTCTGTATGGAAAGCCCAGACATGTATGACGAGATACGATGGAGGGAGATGGAATTTTTGATTAGTGAGCCCGAAATAGCAAATTCGATGCTAGTCCGGGAATTCTACGTAAACTGCCCGAAACATTTGGGCCAGGAGGTAATTGTGCATGGCATGGTGGTGGATTCCTCCATCCCTAAGATTCGCCAGATTTTGCAGTTGCCCCAATTCAGAAGTGATGTTGATCATTACCACGACACCCATGGGGTCTCTTGGGATACCATGATTGAAGTAATCTGCGCAAATGGTCAACCAACTTGGAAATAAGAAAACATCACCCTCCACTCCAAGTCCTTCACTCACAAGGCCAAGTGCTGGTTTACCATCATTTGCAGCCGCTTCTTGCCCACAAGCAACTCAACCGATGTCAACCATATGTGGGCTCTACTAGTATGGTGCTTTGTTACCAAGCGTGACTTTGATGTGGCACAACTTATTAGTGATGAAATGATCCTCCAATCCTCGCTGCAGTCTAAGGGGTTTTATTTCCCCTCAGTAGCAACAATATTGTGTTTGCATAATGGCGTCCCCATTAGTCCTACTGATGGCACATTGCCCTCAAAGACACCTTTCCGAACTTCTATGATCTCAGCAGGCAAAGATACGCTCACGACCATAGAATTTGATGATGAGGATGAAGCCCCAGCACCAATGGCTCCCTCCAGGAGGTCCTATGACGGAGTTGGACCCTCTCGGCGTCCCCACACTACGGCAGGACTCTCTAGATCACAGTCCACCCGGCCTATGCTATGTTCTGTAGATGAGGAGCTCGAGGACCTTCGATCCTCGGTGGATAGCCTACATGTGCGGATGGATGCTATGTCTCACTGACAGGCCCGGTCTAAGAACATGATGGTGTGGTTCCGTGCATTGGGAAGAGCTTTATGTGGACCCCAGCATATTCTCTGACTCCAACGGATAGTCAGGGAAGTTTTCTTACCGTACTGCTCTTTATTTAGGTTATGATATGGGGACATGCCATTATTTTAAGTGTGGGGTGAGAGACTTGTTATTGTGTTGTTTTGTAGTGTACATGTATATTTAGCATGTTGTAATTCTATAGTTGTATTGTTGTATTATCTTAAAAGTAACTGACTTCACCCAACGACAGACACTTGTCAACGGGTCTCTAGAGGATCAATGTCAGTTGTTAAAAACATAAAAACAAAAGAAAACAAAAAAAAAGGGTAAAGGACTCTTTCTGAAGACGGACGACTTGGACAGTACTCTTGAGGGAAGTAGTCCACGTAGATTTTTTTTAATTTTCTTCTCTCTTTTTAGGTAGTGTAGTAATTCCCCCTTAATTTTTCTTTTGACCACGGTTCTTTTCCAAGGGCTTTTTTCTTGAACCGGGTTAGGTAGATTTTTTTAGGACTCTGAAGACTCTCTCGGACTAGGTTGGTTAAGGGCAGGATGCACCCTTTTGATGTATACACCTGCTAAAAATTAAACGAACTTGAGAGTGCAACGTCTAGGCTCATATGTAGACTCATAATTTAGGCTTATATTGTGCACACCTTGTCTTGCTTGAATGCTCATGTGAGTGTGTTGACGAACTAATTCAGAAAGAGTTACTTTCCAAGTGTGTGTGAGAATTACCCGTATTCTGTACTTGCATGTGGTACGTAGAACTTGCCTTGTATGTTTGCAAAGCAAAATAGAAGTTGTTTGATTTTAGAGATTCAATCATTTCTTTGTGTAGCCAGTCTAATTATAAATCCACATGTACATATTACCATAGTTAACCTCTTTGATCTTAAGCCTGATTCTTTGGTAACCTTGTTATAACTTACACCCATGTGTTGAATAGCTTGACCCTCTACCTCCTAGAAGCACTTGAGTTGTTAAAGATTATATAAAAATCGAAGTGTGGGGTGATAGGGAAGTAGAAAAAAAAAGAAACTAGGAAAATACTTGAAGGGTGCAATGGTTGTTAAAAAAATATGTCTTGAAATATAGAAGAAGGACCTTGCAAATAAGTGGTCCTACAATAGTGCATAGTAATAAAAAAGCCAATTGCACCTAGAAAAATGGGGGTAGCTTATGACACAAGTGTGGGAGAATGACTAGGCTGAACACGAAAAATGAATTAAAAGGAAGAATGTATTAAAAGTGCTTAGGGAGGTTAGTCACTATATCCAAGTACATCCTACCCGTCCCTTAGCCTACATTACATCCAAATAAAGACCTCTTGATCTTAGACTAAAATAACTCGATTAGTAGAGTATTACACTAAGGGCAAGCTTATGGTGTATCTGTGTGGCATATGAATGTTCTTTGCTGAGAGTGAGTAAATGATTTCTATCTATACTTCTTTGTGCTTGATTATATATGTATGGAACTTATCTCAATTTATTGATGTGAGGGCATGTGACTCAGGAAGAAACAACAATTTTCACCTATGTTAGAGTGACTAGAGTGAGCATGTGTATGGCATGGAATTATAGTCGGAAGTGTGGTAGTTGCACTGCTTAAGTAGTTCTTTCATAATGACGGGTGTGACATAAAATTGGGTAACTTGTTGAGCGATTAGGCCTAGAAGTGTGGTTAAACTTGCTCGAGGACGAGAAAAGCTTTAAGTGTGGGGTGTTGATAATAGGTGAATTGAACTATGATTAAGCCTAAAAAGAACCACTTTCTTGTAGAGTTTTTATTGTAAAAGTGATAGCAAAATGCTCTTATTAGTGCTTTTTATATATTTGTAGGTTACATACAGTGGAAGAAGGCTATGGAGTGATTTTGGATCAATTATGGAAGAAAAAGAAGCCAATCGCACAAAAGTCGCCAAATGAAACATGTGAAATACACAAACTACACCTGGAGGTGAATTGCCGCAGTCCTAGCGTAATGTCGTTGTTCTAGCATAATCGCGGTAGGACCGCAACAGGCGATGGAAACTGAAGGACTTAAGTGCAACGAAATTCTTAGCCCAAAAACCTTATTTAAATACAAGAACTCGCCCAAGGGAGGCATGTAATATTTTAGAGAGTACTTTGGCAAGAAAAACAAGTGTGAGAGATTACCCAAAACATCATTACTCTTATTCTTATTTATTTTTCTTGTAATTTTATGATTATGAATCTTTTAGTATTTTATTGCACCATTATCATGAGTATCTAAAAACCTTAATCTAAGGTTTGGTGGAACCTGTTGGGAATAACTTGGTTGTTTTATCAATATAATTTGATTTGGTTGTTGATCTCTAATTGTTAATCAATGTTTTGATTGTGGATTAGTTGAAAGGACATCACTTATTCGTTCCTATTTATTATGTATCTTCTTGAGAGAGAGTGCATATTTAGGTGATTGTATGAAGAACATCACTTATGGAGTATAGACGAGAGTCATGACCGAGGGTTTAGGGGTTGGATTAGAGATAACGAAACCCCGGGTGCAATCTAAGTGAACCGTATTGTGAAATTAGCTAGCGTAGCTTGAGAAAGTGCGTCTAGTAAATTATTATAATTACTTGAGAATGAATTAAGATAGATGGAGAGTTCGTGATTGTTAGAGATAGCTAAATCATAGTTATCAGAAATATACAACCAATGAAAGTACCAACGGGGGAAACCATTGCCTTAGACTTTCTTTCTATTGTTTACATATCAAGTTTAGTTAATATTCAGTTAATCATTACTTTCAGGCTTTAGTTGTTAGAAAATCAACCATTGTGAATCAAAAAGTTTGGAAAAACAGGTTGTGCAAGTTTAGTGAATCTGACAGTAGTAACTTATAGGTTAAGACCCCAAATCCGGTCGTGATGGCGCCCAGCACATTGCTAAGCCAGCCTGACCAATCCATATCAACCACGGAGCTAGAAGCTCTCTTTAACCCATTTAAGCAAATTAATTCAAGAAATAACGGCGATATATGTAACGAAAACGGGGAACCAAGTCCCATAATACATCAACTCCCATAGACCAAGGGTCAAGAGTCATGAGCCTCTACCGAACATGAGTGTATAAAGGTTTACAAGATACCAAGTGCGGAAAGAAATGTCAATACAAAATCAAAAGACGGTAGGAAGGAATGTCGGGTCCTGCGGACTCTGCGGCTACCTCGAATATCCACAAACGTCGCCTCGCACAACTACTGGATCACCGCTGTGAGGTACCCTGGATCCGCACACAAGGTGCGGGGAGTAAAATGAGTACTGCCGGACTCGGTGGTAATAAACAAGGGTAAGACGAGCGCAAATAAGAAATCCGCGATAAAGCACTATGTGAAGCTATAATCGGCTACCCTGTCATAGAATCAATCTTCAACTGTACCCGTTCCAACAAATACCAATAAATAGCATAACAACTAGCGGATGTAGCTAAATGCAATGCAATGCATGATATGACCGCTACGGCGTGTGGCCGACTCCAATTTTGGGTACCCGTGCTCGCTGTGGGGGTTCAGACTCCGGAGGGGCTCCTACAGCCCAAGCACATCTCATAGAGATATTCCTGCGGCGTGGAGTCCGATCCAACATATATCTCGGCGTGCAGCCCGATCCACTACTAGTCAGCTAATATGCAGATACAGCCTCGCAGGCTCAAAAGTAGTTTTTGAAAACTCTTTTATCATTTTTCAGTTGGAAAACAGTAATGTCAAGTTCCAGAGATTGGAATTGGCATAATAACAAAAATAGCTGCGGACTAGTAGTAAACTAGCGTGTCTATATGATAAGACAATGATAACGATCCTCGCGGGATCCAATAACTGGCTCACGGCCCACATGTATACTCAACCGCCCAAGAAGGGGGTTCCTTGGCTCAAGAGTGGCCATTATCACAATATATATATATATGCGACCATCCGAGAAGGAGGTTCGACGGCTCTAGAATAGCCAATAATACAGTATCAACAGGTTGGACTAATATATAGTCTCCAGTTCATGATCGACCCCGCACTCTCAAGAGTGTGCGTGTCTCGCCGCTATACGGCGTCACAAAGTGGTATACCGGGGTTTCGAACCCGCTGGTCATCACCCACATCTATTACTCACCTCAATACAGCGCGACGACTATTCCGCAATGCTCTTGCCACGAGAATCAAGCTCCGCACGTGTAGAATCTGATCAAATACAGTAGAAACACAACAAATTAGGCCAATGGGACGACACCCAATCAATACAACTCAATTTACATCAAAATTCCCAAAGTTGTCAAAACCCGACTTTCGGTACACTTCTCGAAAAATTACAAAAGTCACATATTCGGAACCCTCGTCTCAATACGAGTCTAAGCATATCAATTTTACCAAATTCGGACTCCATTTGCCCATTCAAAACCTTGATTTTCTAAAGTTCAAGCCTAGGGTTAAATCTTCCATAAATTACCCCAAATTCCTCCATTTTCATGATATAATTGCATAATATTACCAATACTAATCATAGTTTAAGTCCATAGTTGATTACCTGATGATTTCCCTTGAATTTCTCTTCAAAATCGCCCAAATCGCCTCTAAAGCCGAGACCCAAAATGTGTGAAATGTTCTGAAATTTTTCTAACTTCGGATACACTTACTTACAGCGATTTTCGCTTCTGCGGAATATTTTCCGCTCCTACGCACCCGTATCCGCGACCAAAGGGTCGCTCGGCGGTTCCGGGCCTAGCCGGCCATTTTCGCTTCGCGAGCAAAGGGCCGCTTAGCGGGCCCGGCACGCAAAGAATCGTCCGCTCACGCGGACACGTCCGCCTCCGCGCGTCATTGACCGCTAGCGGTCTCGCCCAAACGATCAAATGTCCGTTTCTGGCGGACCATGCACATTTTCTTCCCTTTCCGCTTCGCGATCAATGGCTCGCACCGGCGGTGCCGCCTTCGGCGGAATATCTTCCGCTTCTACGTAACCGGCCGCTCCTGCGCACCTCGTCCGCTACGCGGACTCGCTCCTGCGTCCGAAATTCCGCAGGAGCGGAAACAACAGAAGCAGGATCCCAACCTGCAATTTTTCCAAAATTTTCTCCCGTTTAACCATCCGAAAACACCCCGAGGCCCCGGGACCTCATCCAAACATACCAACACATCTTAATACCTTATTCGAACTTGCTCCGATCCTCAAAACACGTCTAACAACATCAAAACCCATAATTCGCATCGAATTCAAGCCTAAATTCCTTAAAACATTCCAAATTACACACATTTTGCAGGCACATCCAAAATCACCTAACGAAGCTACTGCAACTGTCGGAATTCCATTCCGACCCCCGGATCAAAATCTCACCTAGCGTTCGGATTTCGCCAAAATTCAACCTTAGCCAATTCAAGCCTATTTCTACACCGGGCCTCCAAATTCAATTCCGATCGCTCCCCTAAGTCACAAATCACCTCCCGGAACTAACCGAATCATCAGAATCCGATTCCGAGCCCTCTAGCTAAATAGTCAACTCCGGGTTGACTTTCCTTACTCAAGTTTCCTTCACAAAGGCTATATGCCTCATTTCCAATCCCAATCACTCCTAACTCACCCGATAGACTCTAACACCGATATAAAATCATAAAACATGTATTTACAAAATAACGGGGTGGTAATTCCCGTGACGACGGGCCGGGTCGTCACATTCTCTTAATTCTCTATGGTTCGACTCTGGTCAATAATACTCAGATTATATTTACAATGCCCGCATAGTCTTTTGTGAGACTCAGTTGAGCGTAATATCTCGCATTTCTCTTACTATGCTATCTTCGGTCTTGCTCGATGTCTATCCCGTTTAGTCTCGATCTCGATGGGTACTTTGAAACCCGAACTCAGTACCTTATTCTCATGTCTCGGTCTGATATACTATAGGGCCGATCCTCGATCCATCTCCCGGGTATCGGTTAATCAATTAAATCAGATGGGCTCAATTTTAACCGTATACAAGATAAATAGTCATATTCAATATATCAGAATTAGACCAACAACAATACGAAGAGCAAAGTATTTTCCTTGTATTCTCACGTATATGGAAGCATGTGTATTTACAAGTTTGACTTCCTGAGTTTTTCATATAGAGATAGGATAACCATAATCTATTTAGTAATTCCTCTGTCACAAAATTCAAATTAAAGTAGATCAACTTAATACTTTAAAATAAGAATTTAAACATTAAAAACCTATATGTACAGAAATTGGTAACAACACAACAACAACAACATACACAGTGTAGTCCAATCTGGGAAGGATAGAGTGTACGTAGATCTTACTCATATCCTCAGGAATGGAGAAGTTGTTTTTCAAAAGACCTTCGGCTCAAGAAGACGAAACGAGACAATAGATCTGTAACAATAATAGGAATCAGAATATAATATCAGCATCGTAAAAAACTATACAAAAATTAGTACTCTAAATTATCTTATGTCAATATGATTAAAAGAAAATAAAAAATTAATCAAAATTCACATAGTTTGAATCTAGAAAAATGAGAAGTAACATAGAAATTGAGACGCAAGGAATAGTTACAAGAGGAATGATGTAGTGTTTATCCTTTTGGTTTATCCACTCTAATACTCCGCGGGCAAACTGATGGTGTCTTTGACTGCTGAATTAAGTGCTCTAATGTACTTTTTTTAACCTGCCAAAAAGCCTTAATATATGCCTGTGGTACTTTTCTTCTTTGCGTGCATTGTAATTTAGTAATTTACTGTGATGTGGACCATTCTCTGGTGGCTTTATCCCTGCTCACAGTGACCATGGAAAATAAAGGTTCACTATAAGAAAAAACGCCTTTAAAGAGGAAATATTTTGCGGTAATAGTTCGAGATCGGAATCAAAATGTTATCTTTTTGGATTAAAAGTACATAAATAGGTGAAAAAAAAATATATGACTATCATTTTGGAAAAATAGTCTCGTGACAACTTAAACTTGTACCGGACTTTAAAGCTAATAGATAAACTTACATTGTTGCCATTTAAACATTCAAACTCACGAATCTGATAACTATTACACATATTTGACCGTTGACCATGCACATATGGCATTGACAGAGATGATGTGGAAAATGTGTGTGCAAATCAAAGGAATTACGCACGTGACTACAATAGTTTTGATTTAAATTGCCCTATCCCCACAAAATTTCCTTCATCCCTTGTGTTCTTTCCAATCCTAAACCCTTTTCAATTCCAAATATTAAATTTCCAAAGCTTCATATCCCATCTTCTCACGAATTCTCTCCGTTGTCTTATCAAACACCGCCGCCACATTTGTTGTCGTTTTAGTATAAACTTCAATAAACAAACATCCATTACTCTTCACTAATTTCTCGTCTTCCTCTGCACTAAAATCACTAATATTTTTGTCGGCATCACACTTGTTCCCCACCACTATTACTGTTGTGTCGCCTTGTTGCCGTATATCTTCAAGCCAACTTGACAGCCGCTCGAAAGTGTACCTTTTAGTCACATCATAAACAAGCAAAGCTCCTACGTCTATGTAATATGCCCTCATAATTGACCGGAATTTTCTTGTCCCACTGTGTCTCATATTTGAAGCTTGATTAGAAGTGAAAATGGAATGACATTTATGAAAGTTCATGACTGATTGAGCATATGGTCAAGCGACGGTTGAGATCCTTCTCACAATGATGGCGATAAAAGATGAAGAAGGAATAATGAAAGAGATAAATAATAAGAAAGAAATTTTGATAAATTAATTATAAAAAAAATGGGACCCACTGATGACACATGTAAAATAATAAACAGTATTAGTATTTGATGTGTTCTTTTTTTGAGGCAATTAAGTAACACACTCTAACGAAGGGGTTTCTTTATAATAAGCTGGTTGAGTTGAGGTGCTAAAATGGGAAGTCAAAAGTTTATATATCGGCTTCAAAATCTGGTACAATTTTAAAGGGCCAGGAGGCCATTTCGCCTTTTATATATAACGTGGTTATTCGTCACGCTATACCTTAACGACATATATGTCCGTTAAGGTATAGCGTGGTGCATACATCTACTATACTTGAACTTTAACATGGCGGGAGGTATAGTGCATGTGAAGTAAGCACTATACCAATATAAAAAACGAGCGCGTCTCCTTCCCTGACCAGACAGAAGCAGCAACACAAAAAACGGCCCCCCTATCTTTTAACCAAAAAACTCTATTGTAGCCCACCCGTCCCCTAAAGATTGTGTCTCAAGCTATATCCAAGGTGTTATCGTATAGTGGATCTCTTCTATTATTCTTTTCGGCTCCCAAATCATCACTTTTTTACATTTCAAAAACCTTTAAATCGAGGTATTCTGACTTACTTTTTGGTAAAACTCATGTATATAAAATTCTTATTAGTCATTTTTACTGTGGTGTATATTCTTTTGTGATCAACAACAACAACAACAACCCAGTATAATCCTATAGGTGGGGTCTGGATGTTCTGTTGTGATTTTTGTGATTTAATTAATTTTTTTATTTTTTAGCCGAATTAGTTCATTTATATGCGAAAAACTAGTAAAAAGATATATTGTTATTTTATAAATAATTATTGTTATATGTGATTTTGTTACTTTAAGTATATTAATATGTGACTTTATTATTATTTAATGCCCTTTAATGTTATGTTGTGCCCTATATTATCATGTACTGTCCTTTTACTGTTGTAAAAGTGATAATAATTTTTGGCTTATTGTAGTTGACTTTGTTTATGGCCATTTAAACTAGTATTACTTTAATGCACATTAAGATTCTGTTGTGTATAATAAAAATTACATGCTATTTTCTTAACAAAATTGAATAGAGTACTTAATTATGGATTTAATGTATCAGTAGATAATTATCAAATATTAGATAAAAATCGTAAAATAATCAGTTATCGGAAAATTTGGACAAAATGTGACAATTAACAAACAAATCATTACGAATGGAGTAAGTTCAATATTATTTATTATTAAGTTTGTAGTATTTTTTATATAATTAGTTTTTGAATATATGTTGATTAGTTATGAAATTTTAATATATAATTCCATTATAATTCAAAAACAACTTAAAAAGTTTATAGTTCAAACAAAACCAATTCCTATATTAAATATTAATATAATAAATTTATCAACCTAAATATTTTTATATGAGTAATTACTTAATTTTTTGTTAGTTATTAAAATTAATCATTTAATTCTCTGTTAACCCAAAAATATCTTTAAACAAAATGATAGTTCAAACACAAATCCTCTTGAATTTTAGTCAACAAATTTAAGAAACATAAAAAACAACAATATCAATTTTTTTTATCAAACTAAGCATATTTATATGAATACTTATTGGTTATCTCATATATAGTTATGAAAATTAATTATTAATTCTTTTATACCCAAAAATAGCTGAGTAAGAAACAAACATATCAAATAATAAACTAATATGTAAAATAAGAATTAACATATAAATAATATTAATATATAAAATGTATCAACTTAAGTAATAAGGTAGAAAAATATCAATTAAATATATAAATATAAAAGATATTGCAATATATTTAAAGATGTTAAAAATTTAAACAAAAAATACTTCAATTGATATTGTTCAATTTTTAGACATTGTCATGGAGGTCCCTTTTGTGCATCCCGGACCTGCATTTCGAGAGCTACTGTGTCTACAGGGAAAACATAGGTCTTTACACATCTGGAACAAGCAATGTTTGTCCTATACATTCTGCCTCAAACGTATAAACGATATGTAGGAGTTCATTAGGGACCACCCACTGCATCCCCGTATAGTTAGACGCCTTCAAGGTACGGGTTTCTACAAGATCATAGAGATCGGCCGGTTGCAGTTTGACTGGGTGTTGATCATGGTTATAATAGAGCGATGGCGACCAGATATGCACACATTTCATCTACCCATCGGTGAGGTTAACATCACACATGAGCACGTGGATGTTCTTTTCGAGGCTACCTGCATGCTTTTATAGACTATACGTGAGTGGATTACCTTCATATGTTGTAGCGGCTCACCGGTTTTCAGCCAGCGAAGCTGACTACATTGAGTGGGGCCAGTCGATTACAGCTGATGCCCGTTTATCAACATCTGGTGGCGATGGATGCAAAAATTACTGATGATTCACCGCCAGAAGATATCGATCGACAGACGAGACTGTTGTTGTTGCTGATGTTTGGTGGTATACTGTTCCCCAACACTTTGAGAAACCTAGTCAGCTTGTGATTTTTACATCATCTGGAGTGACTAGAGGATTTATCTAGTTATAGCTGGGGTGTAATTGTTCTAGGTTACCTATATAGGCAGATACACCTGGTTGTCGAATTTTCACCCCTGCTGCAGGTAAAAACATATTCAATTCCGTTCATGATTATAACATACATAGTAAAAAAATACCTTAAATTTTACATCCATAATGTATATTAGGTGTGGGCCTAGGAGTGGTTCTTGCAGTTCTAACCACCTCTGCCACTGATAGCTCTGGATGCACCACCTCTACCGTTTTTCTTTTTAGCTTGAAGGTCAGTTGATAGGCGAGGCTATGCCCGAGAGGCCGAGGCTCGATATCATCTCCCTTATTACAGGGATTTTTTTAATTTACTTGAAGGCGCGCAAGTGTATATATACTTTAGTTTACTTGGCCTGGCTTATTGTGTGTTATGTTTACTCACTATTATTGTGTTTGATAAATAGTTCGTATGAAGGCCATACAATGACGCGCTCACAGATGGTTTGCTAGATTATTACTCCTGTGGTCAGCTATGTGAAGCTCTTTCGTCCTATTGATATGTCTTGATAGAGTCGAGCATCATGCCACCAAGCGAGTCCTTTGCCATTTTGGTCAACCACAGCTTGTACCTATTCCACCCACTTGGCACAGGACACATTACCAATGGGATGATCGTTGCAGGGTTGGCCAAACATACTTGGACTAGCTAGAGGCCCATATTGAGGTTTTGGACTAGATGTATGGCCTGATTCCACCATACCATCCATCTGACCGTATGGAGGGCGAGCATGAGTACATTGGTTAGTATCACAGTGTTATCGAACTTCTCGTCTCGAATCTCGTTCATCACGCCGGTGGTCGCTATACGCCATATGTCGGGAGGCATGAGGCATCGATATGTTATTTATTATACTTACTTATAAAGTTACAATATCTTCTGTAACAAATATTTCATATGTTATGCAAGATATTATCTTACACTAGTTCTACCAGTTTGGATAAGAGATGATACAACATACATGTGATGGAGTGGAAACTTTGTGCGTTTCTGGCCATCAGGTTACTGATCTTACTATTGACACATTGAGATGTGTCCTCTTTACTGATCTCACTATTGACACATTGAGATGTGCCCGAGAGGACGAGCGCTTACGATACAAAATTGCTTATGTGTCGCCTGAGGAGTACCATCATGGTCCACCAGTGA
Source organism: Nicotiana noctiflora (assembly GCA_032618575.1). Taxonomy (NCBI): domain Eukaryota; kingdom Viridiplantae; phylum Streptophyta; class Magnoliopsida; order Solanales; family Solanaceae; genus Nicotiana; species Nicotiana noctiflora. The sequence goes on along the minus strand of JASVEL010008390.1, from coordinate 51,422 downwards.
AGCCTGAATGTGGTAGACGTGGGAGCGTGGAGAGAGAGGAAGGGGTGGACCATGTGGTCGTGGTGATCAGCGAGGACGGTGTCCCCAACAAGGGGGCGTTGAGGCACCCGTGGAGGATATTAGAGATGATCAGTCAGGTGAACACCCTGAGCCACACGATGCTCCTCATGATATTCCATCATTCAGCCTTCAGCTGTGACCAAGGACTTCATAGAAGACCCCGTCAGCTCCATTGTTGATCGTAGGAACAACCATTATGCAACAGGAGTGGGATCAGTATTTTCCTGATCATCTAGAGTTATCGACGGTTGCTGCTGATCGTCAGATACTAAAGGTTCATATTCGGCGATGACTAAGTTATGTCTCATCATCGAGGGATGCTGAGGATCTTTCATCTATTCTGGTTCACCTCGATGATCTGACAGAGCCGCTACTCAGGCGCAAGCCTGTTTGTATTACTATTATTTCAATGTGTTTTACCTTACAGATTAGTTAGTAATATCTAAAGTGTTTATATTTTTTTTAAATATTTCTTTATCTCCCATCACAGATTCCTTATTGTGCGGTATTGACTTGCCGAGACGGATGATCTTATTCCGGAGCTAGCTAAGATCATGGTATGACCATTAATGTTTTTCTATCAAGAATGTCAATATTTTATACTCCCTCCGTTTCAATTTATGTGAACCTATTTCCTTTTTAGTCCGTGCCAAAAAGAATGACCTCTTTCCTTATTTGGAAATAATTTAACTTTATGCAATGATTTATAGCCACACAAAATAAATGTGCCTCATTTTACACCACAAGATCAAAAGTCTTCTCTCTTTTCTTAAATTTCGTGCCCAGTCAAATGTTTTTCTATCAAGAATGTCAATATTTTATATTTCATATACTAAAATATCTTATTATTCTGTAGGTTACTACTGGCCTAACGGTTGCTTCTACTGAGCCTGCCAGCCTTACTGATGATCCTGATGCAACACATCCTCCGATAAAGAGGCGACTTGAGGAGGATGATCTTGATAGCTTAGCCGGGCGGGATGGGATGCACCTCAAGCCAACCAATTCTTTAAAGAATACAGGTTGTGGGACTCATTGATATGTATTTGTAGTTGTATATATGATATTAAATATATAATAACAAAATTATTTATGTTTTACATAATCTGCACATGTGTTTTTTATTTTTCAAATTATTTATTAGTTTAAAAATAGAACAAAAAAAAATCCAGCTTAATATAAATTTAAATTCGTTACCGATTAAAGATAATATATGACACGTACATTATAAAAATAAAATATACAATAAATGTAGCAATGTGTTTGTGTAGTCACTATCGTCCATTATTCAATGCTTCAACCACTTAAATTTTTCTTCCGACCAATTTTTTTCTTCTTCGGCCTCTTTTTCTTTTTCCTTCACTGTCGCAAGTTGTTCTTGTAGTTTTAAGATCTGGAGATTGTATTCACCGGTCTGATCTCAAATATTTTAGCAAACAAATTTTTAGTATTCCTAGTTAATGGGTTCATCATACCAGTCTTGAAAACCACATTGATTTTTGCCCTACCGATGACGATGATAACACAAGACTATTACCACCGCTTCCCAAACCTGGAACTGATTACCACCGCTTCTCAAACCAGCTGAAGAACATTTATGACTGTCATATCCTGTTTGAGAACATATTCCACATTTAAGCACATCAACATCCATTTGGTTCCATATCCGCATTATTTTTTTCACTTGCCATTGACACACATAATCTTTGTTACATACCATTTTAAATGGTTTCGGCGGTCAATAATGCCCAGCACTCACTAGCTGCAACTATCTACTATAAGTGTTTATGTATGCAACAATACTATATTCATTATCAACGTACTTTGTTGTTGTGAAACCTGTATGTTGAAAGCACTTCATGGCATGTGAGCATGGTAGGTGATAGATTGACCATTTTCCATGGGATCATAATCTTCTAGATTCATTGACAATGTGTGTATGATTCCAGAGGTTGTGATGCAGACGAGTGCAAACTTCAAAAATATCTCGCACGCTACAATAACAATAATAACTACCTAGTAAAATCCCACAGAGTGGGGTCTGGGAAGGGTAATATGTATGCAAACCTTATCCCTACCCCCGATAAGGTAGAGAGGCTATTTTCGAAAGACCCTCAACTTAGAGAAAAAAAAGGAAAAGAGAGGAAGATAATTCATTAGTCACTCCATTAGAAAGCATAACATTAATCGAAGCATAACAACCAAAAGATAAATGACATGCAATAACATTAACATGTAACAAAAAATTATGTCATTATGTTCACTTTCTATATTTATCAAACCCCGTTTCATTGGATATGGCATAAATTCAACATCTCTTTCCATCAATGATGATACACATCTAAATCTTTAAACAAACCTCTTTGCCATCTGCTTGAATGACATCTGCACCATGGCAGTGACATGTAGTCCACATGCAGACTTTAACAACCCTGTCAAAAGACTCTGACACATTTGTAGTTAGAATTCTCCATTTTCTACCACCATCCTTATGCAAAGTCCACCTGTTATGCTTGTAAGCACGTGATTTTTGCCTTATATGAAGATAACTCCAAAAAATAGATCAAAATAATTTAGTTGCATTTCATGCATTTTAATATTTTAAAATCATAGTAATAAATACCAAAAAATATATTACATAACATTTAGGTTTTATCGGAAGTCATTTGTTTTCATAAAAATTAAAATTCAAAAAAAAAATTAATTTGTACACCTTTTCCTTTTGTTGATCTTTCTCTTCTAATTTAGGATTAAGTAGTTTTTATAATTTTTATAATTAGTATAACTTTAGATAATTTAGGTTTTTAATTCTAAGATTTTTAATAAAAAAAGAAGATAAAAAGTAATTGGGAATAAAAATTGCAAGAAACCTTCCCCCAAAAATATTTTACCCCTTCCCCCTCCCAAAAGACTTTTTCCCACATGAGACCTCCCTCCAAAAACCTTTCCCAAAAATATTCCCGACCTTCACAAAAATATTTTCCCCCAAAAACTATTCCCCACGCAAAACCCCATCACATTAAAAACACATAAAAACACCTAACAAAAAGGGGGAGGATCCGCCGTTCTTCTCCATCTTTAGAGACTTAGCAATAAACCAAAAGAAAAATTATACTCCCTCTGTTTTAATTTATGTGAACTCATTTGACTGGGCACAGAGTTTAAGAAAAGAGAGAAGACTTTTGATCTTGTGGTGTAAAATGAGGCACCTTAATCCCATCACATTAAAAACACATAAAAACACCTAACAAAAAGGGGGAGGATCCGCCGTTCTTCTCCATATTTAGAGACTTAGCAAAAAACAAAAGAAAAATTATAGATCCCTAGCAGACCATCAGCGAAAATACAACTTGAAAAAAAAGGGGCCTAATAGACCTAAGACAATGGATAAGTAGACGTTTTGGACTTTGAAATCCCCTTTCCCACGTCGTTCTGTTTGAGCAAAAAGAACCCCGATCAGCAACTTCTCTAGTTGATTTTGATAGGATCGTTTGAACACCCTTGTGAATACATAGCATTTTTGGACCTTCTTCTCTATCAAGACCACCCAAAATCCTCCAGATTGGTAACCCCAAAAATAGAGAAATCGCTGGTGAGGTTCGAGTATGCGAATCTGTATTCGGGTTTTCATTGTCGTCGTGGTTTCTGATCCGAATTTGTTTGCAACCCTCGTGTTTTCCGTTACCACACTGTTCATCTAGAGAATCGAGGTTCCGTTCGTCGTATTTGGTAGTTCATTTCGCACATGAATCAGAATGTTTGCATCATATGTATCGAAGAACATTTTCCATATGTGAAGATCCGATATTTTAACTTTCTCACCTAGTTCCTTTTTTAATCAGTTGCAATAATAGATACTTTGGCTTGATTCTCTTTTTTATGGTTTGATTTGGATTATGTGTTTGTGTATGATTGGTTTATATGTTATGCTTTATCTTCTTGGCTATGTTTTATGTGAAATGTGTCCATGGGATTCCATTAGTTTCAGCTCATTTGCCAATGCTGTTCATGAGAATGTGATGTCATTATTTTTGTGACGATCGGACCCGTCGTCTCGTGATTTACTACCCTGATCTTCCCATTTCCTGTCTCCTTATGTTTTATTACCGGTATTGGGTGTGTTAGAATTTGATCAGAGTAATTTTATTAAGAAATGAGTCAATTAGCCTCTTTTAAGAAGACTTTAATTGGAAAAGTCAACCGGATGTTGACTTATGAGTTAGAAACTTAGAATTAAATTCTGACGATTCGGTTAGCTGCGGATGCTGATTTAAGGATTAGGAGCACAATCGAAAGTAATTTTGGAGGTCCGGTGAAGAAGTTAGCCTATATTGGCGAAGCTAGTATTTTGACGGATTCCAGTTGATAGGTAATATTTTGATCTGGGAGTAGGAATGGAATTCCGAGAGTTTCTATAGCTTCGTTAGGTGATTTGGGATATGTGTACAAAATTTCAGGTCATTCGGACGTGGTTTGGTTGGGTTTTTGATCAAATGTTAGAAGTTTTGGAAGAACTTAGGAGAGAATTCGATGTAATTTGATGGTTTTGGTGTTGTTTTAGGAGTTTGTTGAATGGAACAAGTTTTAATAATGTTATTGGATATGTTGGCGTGTTTGATTGAGGTCCCGGGTGTTTTGGACTGATTTCAGATGGCTAACGGAAACTTGTGAAGTTGGAAAATTTCATAATAGATGATAGTTGTAAATGAGTGCGCATAAGACCTCACTTTGGACGATCATATCTCCAGTTATATAAGGAGTTATGTGATGTACAACCTATCAAATTAAAGCTCTTTTTGCATCCGAGGCAGCAAACCGTTCATCATTTGGACATTCCTACACAAAGTTATGATCAAATTACCAAAGGCTGAAAAATGCTGTCTTGTGCCAAATGTGCGACCGCATTCCTGTCGTATTGTTAACATTGCGGTCGCATTTCTGTCGCAAATCGAACCCGAGTTGTTGATTGGTCGGGCTGGCCTAGCAGTGTGCTGGGCGCCATCACGACCGGATTTGTGGTCGTGACAATTTTCACCCATTTCACTTGGGCAAACTTGGGGTTCTTCTTTCACCCTTTCAAGACCTTCAACCTCCCTATCTTCAAGGTAAGTAATCCTTATGATCTTGGTGTGAAATTCCATCATATATACACTAATATTGATAAAATCTTTGCATAAACACATAGATTTTTCAAGAAATTCCTTCAAGAACCTAAAGAAGGGTTTTGCGAGATTTCTTCCAAAAGATAAATCCTACACCTTAGACTTACATATATGGAGTTATTATACAATTATGAGTATGAATCAAGTATTACAACTTATAGTATGGTTGTTGGAAGCCATAAGTCCCCAATTTAAATACATGAACATGGTAGGGATTTAAATGTATATATTTGTTGGAATTTTGTTGGTGTGGGTGTGAATGGTTGACCACACACATGATGTTAGGAGTATAAATTGCTAAAGAATGATAGGGAGACGAATTGTTGGTTAATGGTGATAATTGGAGGAACCAATGCTATAGTTAAGAGGTGTAAATATTTATGCCTGCAAGATGTTTGATAATAGGCCTAAATGGCATAATTTATGGGATTTAGTACTAATGTTGGCCCTATTGAATGTTGTATTATAGATTGAAGTTACATAAATATGTTGGATCATTGTAGTATCATTAAGGGGAAAATTTTAGATATTTATGGTTAAAACCCCGTCTTTTAGATATAATTGCCCTGTTTTTGTTAGATTTGACGCGCGTGGAGGCCTGTTTGAGGAGCAAAGGTGTCGCGGGCTAGAGTTCTCGCCAGTTGGAGGTGGATAATATTTTTAAATGATGTCCCGAGGGTTTGAAACCCCGGACTTGCACATTATAGTGCTATATTAAGGTGACTTGCACGTCGGATAACGGGCTTGGGGTAGAGCACCATTGGGAATTGTGACTCGGTCTGTTCCGCTTAATAAAAACACTACTAAAGTAGTGTCTCGCGGATCGATACGGAGACGTCTGTACTTATCCTCAGGAGGCTGCATACCTTTTAGGAAACACTTCACATTCTTGGAATTCTTATCGTGCGTACTTGATTCAGCTTGAGATGTAATTCTTGAAATTTCTTCCACACATCTGTGTGCGCACTTAGAGCGCTTAGTAATAAATTTGCCTTGATGGCTTGTGACTCCCCAGTCTAAGGCGAGATATAATCTCCGTGATTTCATGTTGGACCCGTCCGAAGGACTTGAGGCCGAATCTTCGCCTATGGCTTGAGCACCAATGTGCTGATTTTGCGAGCTAGTATTATGAACTTATATGTTCAGTATTGTCCCAAATTGCGGGAATGGAAGCTGGATATCCATGTAATGAGTATGTTAGTATTGTGAGATATATCTACGTGATCTTGGTAATAACGAGGGAGTCTGTAGGATAATAGATGAACTGTTAGGTGTTCGATTTCTTTTGTGATTTGTTGTGTAGCCCCAAGTTATGGGCGCGTGGAGAATATTTTTGTATCTCATTGTTGGAAGGTTAAGTGCAATACGTGTGGCGGTATGAGTTCAGACTCAGGAAGACCAGATGACTGTGTTATGTGTGTGATGGTGGAAGGTATGTTGTAATATCGAATTAAGGCGAAGCAGGTGGGCTATCTCCTGCGAGGTGTCCTTAAGTGTTATGATCCTTATGTGCAATTGAAAGGTATTTTCTATGTGTTATAGTTTGAATAGGTGCAATGCAGGTCTAGTTATCAATTTTGATAATATAATATATGTAGTATTGAGATTTAATGTTGTTGATATATATATTGTGACGCTTTGTCAAGTTGTGGACGTGTTGTTAGGATGATTTTGGTGATTCTCTGGCAGGTGGATAGGCCCAATTACAAAGTAAACTCTGTCAAAATTTTTGAAAACTTTGTGACTTAGTAAAAATTTTGTCGTCTAAAGAGTGGGCTTGACTGTTAAGTGAGTAAATGTAAGAATTGCAGAAGAGTTAAAATTTCTAATGATTCGTGTCTCCACAAGCTGGTGAAAGAGTAAGTTTAATCTCAACATGTTATCACGACAACAATAGAGTATATGTGTTGTGATATATATGAATTCGAGCTAAGTTGGGGAGGTTACTATTGATTAGCTAATTGCACGGTTATGTGCTATGATTGGTCCTGTCTGAAGGTATACTGGCGAACCAGTTCTGGTTGCAGAAATTGAGCCGAGAATGGCACGGGTGAAGCAAAATTTTGACAAAGGATATATGGTGCTTTCGTAGATGTGAGAAAATAAAAGGATGTCTCGAGTTGTTGTTGGTAAAGAATGCTCATTGTACAGAGAAGGAAGATGCTTGTATGTATTGAAAGGAGGTCATATCCTTCGATGTTAGAGTGCCAAAGAGGCACATGTGGTTTTATTAACTGAGCAGGCTAAATGCAAGTTGAATAGAGTGAATGACTCTTGAGGATGGTTTAAAGTGTTCAAATTTTACACGTAATAATCATGTGTTCTAAGATGCTGTATGTGACTAAAGACAATGTTTTCATTAGAAAGGATCAAGACTTGTGGTATTTTTTTGTTAACTACGGGATCCTAAGTAATAGTATCAGGAAAGTAGTCGTAACGAATTCAGATTCTCAAGAAGTGCTTCAAAACAAAATATTATGGAATGTGAGATTTCTGGGAGACATTGGAGAAAGTATTCAGTGGCCTACGAGTATTAAACAATGTGGCCGTATGTTTGAATCTTATGTGGTGAGTCTGAATTGAGGCATTGTAATGCTACAACAAGAGAAAATATTAAATTAATAATGTAATCCAAATATGAAGGTTGCGATAGTTGTTCTTGTGCGTTATGAGGAAAAGGGGAGTTATTATGGACCTTTGAAGGGTTATCTCAGTGTGATCAGAATCGGCTTGAAGTCGATGGATATATTTAACGTGAACAAGGACTCTATATCAGGCCAGAGGTGTGCATCTTTATAACGCGGTCCTTATGGAGGAGTAGTTAGGTTGATGCTTCATTGTCAGATATCTCGTGTGGTGATACATTACGCTGTGTGATTTGTGAAAAAACTCGAGAAATTGTTATGTGTTGAGAATCCGCGTAGGAATGATGTTACCTGAGCAACTTGGCTCTTGAAATTCAGATTTGTAAATCGCACCTCAGTTGTGCTTGAGTTTTGTAGTTTATAACGCTAAATATCCCTCAGGGATGATATTATGCACCTAGCATGCTTATGACCGGTATTCGGTATTTGATTATAATGAGCAGATTTGGATCGATATGTATCTCCTTTGTGACTATATGTGGATCGGGTGGCGCGCCACCATGTGTATGTTATCTGGATCGGGTTGCACGCCGCAATAGTGTGAAATCGAGTATAGTTTTTCTATATACTATTTTGTATACCTTGCCTCCTGTTTTCTAAGAAAGTCTATATTAATGCGTGGCATTGATAATTCCTTCCAGAGTTCGTTTTCTTTAGTACCACATTCGAATTGGTAGTATATTGGCACATTGGGGCATCATATGCGACTTTTAATTATGTTTGGAGTGGCTTATTGCCCGAGCAGTTCGTACTGAGTGAAACGAGATCATTGAATTCAAGATCAGTGCAATCTGTGTATATGAAGTAAGGTAAAGAGCTAAGACCATTGTTTGGTTTAGAATAAGGTGATAGTCCTTTCCAAGAGTATAAAACTAATGAATTGTCGTCTCGACGGCGGCTAAAAATGTATACGGATCTCATCCGTCGTGTCAGCATTGTAAGAATTTGCACAAGGCATGTGTATGTGATGCAGAGCATGGAATGTGTAGTGATTCCTTGTAAGAGATTAGATAAAAGAGCTTCAGATGATTAGGGAAGATGGTATTGCTAAATGGAAGTGATTTGATGCGAGTATGTGTTTCAGAAAAAGGTAATGTTATAAAACTAATTAAATTTCAATAATGTTGCGGCGTATTCTTATTGGGAAACTAGTGGTATTCGGGTTTGCTTGGTAGCACAGGTAAATATCGATTATCTGTTGTAGAATGACTTGGTATCAAATAGGTGCAGGTATTCGCACGGTGGAAACTAGGATCAGGTATGATGATTTGTGCGTTATATGGAGTTCTGATGTATAGGCTATGTTGAGGTGGTGGATCTTTATTGACTGGTATGTTATATTTTGGATGTAATGTTGGAATTCAGACTGGTTGTCTTGGTGTTGGGTGATTTGTGAACTATTGCATTAGGGGCTGCGCCGAAATGCCACGGGTTAAGTGGTGAAGTGCGTTAGAATATGTTTTAGCAGAATGATTTATATTTCAACGAACTAGCAGATAGCTGGAAAGGAGTAATTTCTTAATTGGGCATTTGTGATAGATGTCAGTACAGGGGTTGCTATCATTGATCCCGTTCCGTTATTGAGGGACTTTTCGGATGCATTTCGTGTGGTCGGGCATGTAATCGGTTGTGGTTTGGCCGCATTGATTGTGTCATGTCACCAGGATGGTATGTTTGGTTAAAGGTGATCGTGAGGATCATTAATGAATATAAATAGATTTGATTTAAGCATGTTTAATGGGTAAATATCGAGGTTCGGTTCAAAAATTTGTTATGGTAATTGCCAGAGGAGAAACGACCTCATAAATGGGTGACCGAAGGAATAAATATGGTTTATCGCGTGTTTATTTACAATTGGCAATATATAAAAGTGTTGGAATAAGACTCTAGCTAATAAAAAGGTTTTCTATCGATATTTGATTGTCGTGCACTGCTGTTGTGAATGGAAGTTATCGTTGCATGTGTTGGAGTTATGTGGTATATCATATGATTGCAGCCGAGGTTGCAGGTATGGGTTAATACAACTAGTTCGGGTTTATTCTGAGTAAAAATGTGAGGTTCTGATCTTGTGTAAGATCTCAGAAGGTGAAATGTAGTTCTATGGTTTATGGACTAGATGGATTGTGAAAATTCAGCTATATTGTGTAGTCGGACCTATATGAGATAGGATGACGTGAGATCGTCCGGGGTTATATGCACGGTAAAGTTATTCAACTATTGGTGAATTTCTAGAACAATTCTGGGTCCGCTCGAGGACGAGCATTTGTTTATGTTGGGGAGAATGTGATGACCCAACCCGTCGTCTTGTGAGTTACTACCCCGATCTTCCCATTTTCCGCCTCCTTATGTTTTATTACCGGTATTGGGTGTGTTAGAATTTGATCAGAGTAATTTTATTAAGAAATGAGTCAATTAGCCTCTTTTAAGAAGACTTTAATTGGAAAAGTCAACCGGATGTTGACTTATGAGTTAGAAACTTAGAATTAAATTCTGACGATTCGGTTAGCTGCGGATGCTGATTTAAGGATTAGGAGCACAATCGAAATTGATTTTGGAGGCTTGGTGTAGAATTAGGCTTGAATTGGCGAAGTTTAAATTTTGGCGAATTCCGGTTGATAGGTGAGATTTTGATCCGAGAGTCGGAATGGAATTTCGAGAGTTGTTGTAGCTTCGTTAGGTGATTTGGGATGTGTGTGCAAAATTATAGGTCATTCAAGGTGTTTCGGTCGGGTTTTTGATCAAATGCATAATTGTTAGAAGTTTTGGAAGAACTTAGGAGAGAATTCGATGTAATTTGATGGTTTTGGTGTTGTTTTAGGAGTTTGTTGAATGGAAAAAGTTTTAATAATGTTATTGGATATGCTGTCATGTTTGATTGAGGTCTCGGGGGCTTCGGAGTGATTCCGATGGCTAACGGAAACTTGTGAAGTTGGAAAATTTCATAATAGACAATAGTTGTAAATGAGTGTGCATAAGACCTCACTTTAAACGACCATAGATAATTATGTATTAGGTTTTATGTAGTGAATAGCATATCAAATGAAAGCCCTTTGAGTCTAGCTTCCAACGCTTCAAACCGTTCGTCATTTGGACATTCCTACACAAAGTTATGATCAAATTACCAAAGGCTGGCGGAGGACTGCGCGGATGCGAAGCATCCGAGGCAGCATCCAAAAATAGGAGCTGGCAGTGAAGTGCTACCATAGCATCCGGGTCAGCATCCGAGCTCCTGAGAGGAGTGGAGTGGGGATGCTTCCGAAATCTGAGCTTATAAAAAATCTGAGCTTATAAACACAATTTCAGGATTCATTTTCACCCATTTCATTTGGGCGAACTTGGGGTTCTTCTTTCACCCTTTCAAGACCTTCAACCTCCCTATCTTCAAGGTAAGTAATCCTTATGATCTTGGTGTGAAAATTCCATCATATATACACTAATATTGATGAAATCTTTGCATAAACACATAGATTTTTCAAGAAATTCCTTTAAGAACCAAAAGAAGGGTTTTGCTAGATTTCTTCGAAAAGGTAAATCCTACACCTTAGACTTACATATATGGAGTTATTATAGAATTATGAGTATAAACCAAGTATTACAACTTATGGTATAGTGATTGGAGACCATAAATTCCCAATTTAAATATAGGAACATGGTAGGGATTTAAAGGTGGTTAGTTGATGGAATATTTGTGGTTTTGGGTGTGAATGGTTGATCACACATGTTATGTTAAGAGTATAAATTGTCAAAGAATGATAGTGAGATGAATTATTTGTTAATGGTGATAGTTGGAGGAACCAATGCTATAGTTAAGATGTGTAAATATTTATGCCTACAAGATGTTTGATAATATGCCTAAATGACATAATTTATGGGATCTAGTACTAATATTGGCCCTATTGAATGTTGTATTATAGATTGAAGTTACGTAAATGTATTGGATCATTGTAGTATCATTAAGGGGTGAATTTCAGATATTTATGGTTAAAACCCCGTCTTTTAGAAATCGAGCTTCATCGATATTTGTGTGATTTTGGTCAGATTCGATGCACGAAGAGGTCAATTGAGAGGCAAGGGCATAGTGAGCTGGACTTTTGGCCGCCTTGAGGTGGGTTTACCTTCTTAGCTATGTTTACAGGGAATGTGTCCATGGAATAACCTTAGTTTCGGTTAGTTTGCCAATGTTGTTCATGAGAATGTGATGTAATTATTTTATTTAGGAAAATATTGTTGAGAGTTGAGACAAATAATTAGGTTGAAAAATAAGGAAGATTAATATTGTGATTATGTAGTGGAGCTAGTATCTGAAAATCCCTAACCAAATATGCCAATTTCTTGTTGTGTAGTTTGATGAATAGTTTGGTTTAGTTTCAATCGGTATATCCTTGGTTAATTAATTATATAATAAGTATATATCCTTATCAATAGGGTTAATTTGGAAAGGTCTTGAACAAAGAGATTCGAGGTGTGCCATTTAGCAAAATTTTATGGCCCTCACTTAATTAATTTTAACTCTTTGGAAATCGGGATGGGCTGTTTAGTGAATTGCACGACCTTCCCCAAAGATAATAACGCGTTAGTCGTTTTATGCGCATTTTTAATAATTTTACCTTCTTAAAGACGGGTGTGCATTTCATGCGACCCAAATCCAAATCCCAAAAGGTTGAATAAGAATGTGTCGAGGATTCGAGTGCATTTCATGTGACGTGATCCGAAAATACGTTCTTAAACGACGTTCACTTTCTTAATAATCGACTAATAGCTGTAAATAATTCTAAAAATCGCACTATAGATTTAACATGTATAGAAATCAGATAAAAACAAATATAACAGTTGAGCGAACATGCTAGAACCACGGAATTCGGCAGTGCCTAACACCTTCTCCCGGGTTAACAGAATTTCTTATCAAGATTTCTAGTTCGCAGACTATAACAGAGTCAAACTTTCCTCGGTACGGGATTCAATCGGTGACTTGGCACACCATTATTCTCCCAAGTGGTGACTCTGAATCTAAAGCGAATCCCGTTTTGATTGTCCTTTAATTAGAAAAACTCCTTTTATTATACCCTTAACGGGGTGTAGTAATAAAATAGGAGGTGTGACAATGCTCTTGTCGCATAAACCAACGATAGGCTTCTGGTCTTCCTGCCTAATCAATTCCATTTGCCTCATGAATTTACATTCTTGGTGATCTATTGTAGCCATCCAGATTAAACCATCTAAGTCCTTGTTAGGATGAGCCATCTGGAAGTTGGGCTTCAAGTGCCTAACAAAGTAACAGTGGTAGGCATACAGTTCCTCCCATGTATGCAAATTCTGTACAAAACTTAAAATAGTGCAATGCCGATTAGATATTAGATATTTACCTGAACGTTATCTCACAATGTGCTTCTTCAAGTGGTTCAAAATAATGAGCACGTCTCTTGGATTTCATTGGAACACATAGCAGATGCGAGAGAAAATATGCTTCCATTAGCATCTAATGCAACAGAGATCAACAACGTAGTATCATACTTTTCATAGACATGAGTGTCGTCTATGGTATTACTGGCTGACAATGCACAAAACCATCATGGCTGATTTAAATGCCCAGAACACATATCTAAAGATGAATTCTTGTATTTTTGAACTCTGCTCAAGCTTCCATTCAAGAATAGCCCAGGGTTAAAGTGTTCCAATGCATCTATGTATCTGGATAGAGCGGCAAAAGACTTATCCCAGTTACTATAAACAATCTCAAACGTACGTTTATGCCCGAGAAATGCCTTTCTTTTGGTAATGATACATCCATATGCTAGGTGGACAGATGTTATGCACTTTTTCATCTTGTACCTTATGGATGATTCAATGTGTGCAATCAAGATAAGAGAAATCAAGTCAACATTAAAGTTAAAATGATCCCCACTGAATGTGTCCACTTCACAAGTGTGGGTGCCCTGTATTTTCCCATAATACACATTTGTTTTCAACTTTCTCGCACGCAACACCCATGTACAACCATACCATCTATGAGAAGTACCCTTGTATACTTTTGGAGATGACTCATGAACCATGATCTCACGACAATCTTTTATATTTTATATTTGCACCACCCTACTTAGGCATGCTTTATCAGAAAAAACATATTCTTTGAAAATAATATTGGTCTAGATTCATCTCACATTGCTATTCGAATGCGTCAAGATCCCTTGTGAGAGCATACATATCCGACATACTGAGAAACTGATAAGGATAGTAAATCTCCCTTAAATTGATAGCTTCATGGACAAAGATAAAGCTGTAGAAGCACCAAGAAGGCCATTCACGAGGTCTCAAGCTAAGGAGAAGCAAGACAAGGTTGTTAGACTTCTATGGTATATCAAGAATGCGCTAATGATGGAACAAGATCTACAAAATTATAGAGAGGATTTAGCTAAGTGCTACACTCATTTCATGGTCAAAGTCCAAGTCTAAGAGGAGGTTGATTGTGATCCAAGCACCATACAGGGAGGGCCTAAATTAGGCGCCTAGATTTTCCTAGTTTGTTAGGACATATTTGATGCTTTCCTAGGTGGTTAAGGTTTTTTTTTCTTTTCCTAAGATTATTGGAATTACTTTCCAAGAATGACTTGGTTTTTGATTCTTAGTATTTTTCGTTTCCTAAGGTAGTTGGACTTGTTGTCCAAAGTAGTTTAGGACTTTATTTCCTTACTTTTTAGGTACAATTTTGTGACCCCTTCTATAGAAAGGGGTATCTTCTTTGTTTTTAGGTAGATTATTCAGATTATTATCAATAAAAATTGTGAGATTTTCTTGCACTCTTGTGTGGCTACTCTTGGATTTATTCTTCAACCTTCAAGACTCAACTTAAGGTGGTAAGATTAAACCCTTTTCGAAATCTTAGATCACTTCTAGGTATTCAAGAAAGGTGATAAGTTTAGGCTTATTGTTGTTCTTGTTATTCTAAAGGGTCGGGTTTCACAATCTATTTCTTATTTTTTTAAGTCTCTAACAAAGGCGATTAGTTTTTCATTAGCTAGTGGTTGTTGTTAGGATTCAAGTTCAAGAATAGACTTCTTGAATTCAAGAAACTCTTTCTTGAATTCAATCTATCTTTAATATCCGTTCTTTTTCGTTCCTTTTTATTTTCTTTTAGGTTCCGCATGTTTCTTGATTTTTCTTATTTTTCTTTAGTAATTCTTGAATCCTCTATCGTGTTGCTATCAAGTGGTATCGGAGCATAGGCTAATCAAGATTTCAATCTTGATAATCTTGGGAGGTTCTTGATAAAAAAAAAAAAAAAAGAAATTCAGCCCCCCCCCCCCCAAAAAAAAGTGTTCTTGTTCATTATTACTTTCATAATTCAAGTATTATTTGGTTTCCAAGTCAAGAAAGGAAACAAGAAGAGGGGATCCTTGTTCTTGAAGATTAAGGCAACTTGGGTTTCCTAAAATTCTTTCTTTCTTTTTTTTTACTAACCAACTCATATTCTTTCTAGGTTTGGTCATTTATTTTTCTTTCTTCTTCGATACTCTTATCACTAAGGGTTGTAACTTGTAAGGTTTATGAATAAATCTAAAAATTAACGACCAAGGGTTGCATTGAGTGAAAAAGGGAACAACAAAAGTGAGAGATATATATTTCTTTGTTCAAGATGTCTCATACTGGTAGTGATGATGAACAAAGAATTCTTCAAGAAGCCGAAATTAAAGGAAGGAATGATTTCACCTTGAAAGCTATGCATCAACAATTTGAAAGGTGGAATTTGCAATTCCAAGAGATGAGGGACACTATTGCTGAGCAAAAATATTACAATAGCTAAACTTAGGAGGGGAAATCATGCTAGACCCCAAGCTAGGAGAAATATACCCGCCCCCATTGAAAATCAAGAAAACCCCAATCGATGATTTTGATGATGATATTGATTTTGATAGGGTAGGAAGAGATAGGAAGGGACAAAGAGGTAGACTTGAAGATGATAATATAAGTAGTATAAAAATGACGATGCCATCTTTCAAGGGAACAAGGGATCCGGACTTGTACCTTGATTGGGAGAGAAAAATGGAAGCCATCTTTGAGTGCCACAACTATTCGGAGGGCAAGAAGGTTAAACTTGCTGCTGTTAAGTTTTTTGACTACGCAGCAATCTGGTGGAAAAAACTTTCTAGGGATAAATTGCAAGAAGTACAAGCACTCGTTGCTACGTGGGCTGAGATGAAGAGAGTAATGAGGAAGAGATTTGTACCATCACACTTTCAAAGAGATCTTCAACAACATCTTCAAACTTTGAGGCAAGGGTACGTGTCTGTAGATGTGTACTTTAAGGCTATGGATATGGCTATGATCCAAGCTAATTATATGGAGGAAGAGGAGACTACAATGGCTAGGTTTTTGAATGGTTTAAATAAGTAAATAGCTGATGTAGTCAAATTGCAACAATATATAACTTTAGATGAGTTAGTTGAATTAGTCGTAAAGGTAGAAAGACAAAACAAAAGGAGACAGCAATCTAGCTCATGGAGAAGCAGGCCAACTACTATTCAAAAGAAGCAATGGCCGAAATCTAAGGAGACACCTACTCTTAAATTACATGAAGACAAGGGAAAGAGCAAATTGGAATCCAAGGATGGGGGTAAGCTTTTTATGCCTAATACATCTACTTCTACTTCTTCTATTCAATGTCTCAAGTGTCAAGGGAGAGGTCATAAGGCTTATGAATGCCCAAGTGGAAGAAACATCCTAATCAAAGAGGATGGGGGATATGAGAGCGAAAACAGTGTACCAAGTAAAGAACAAGAAGAAAACTTTGTAGAGTATGAAGAAGAGGAAGAGATGAAGTACATGGATAGTGGGTTGAGTTTTGTGGTTAGGAGGCTTATGCACATTAATCTGGGGCACTCTAATGAAGAACAAAGGGAAAACATATTCCATACTCGGTGTGGGATTAAAGATAAAATTTTATTCTACGATAATTGATAATGGGAGTTGTGCTAATGTTGTGAGTGCATATTTGGTAGAAGGGATAGGGTTTGAATGGACGAAGCACCCTAGGCCTTATAGGTTGCAATGGTTTAATGATAGTGTAGAGATCAAGGTGAATAAACAATGCATGATCTCTTTTAAGATTGGAAGGTATGCTGATGAAGTTCTATGCGATATAGTACCCATGCAAGCGTGTCATATCTTGTTAGGGCGCCCATGACAGTATGATAGGAGTGCTTTTCATGATGGGAGGAAAAATGGATACTCTCTTGAGCATAATGGCAAGAAGTACGTTCTTGCACCTTTAACTCCTTGCCAAGTGTATGAAGATCAAAAAAGATGAAAGAGTCAATGGGGAAACATGGGGATGGATCAATACGAGAAGATTAAAGTGAAAGAAAAAGAGGGAAAATATGAAGTGAGGTCTGATGAGAGAGAGGGCAGCAATGAGAGGAAGGCAAATGTGGGGAAGAGTGATAAAAAAGAAAGCATTGGTGAGAGGAAAGAGGCTAAGATTGAAAAAAAAGTGAGCCTTGCAAAAGCCAAAGAGTGTTTAATTGCAAAAATAGAGGGGCTGCCTATTATCTTACTCACTTATAAAGAAGTTCTGCTTAATAATGATTCATTAATATCCTCGTTGCCTAGTGTTACTTCTAACCTTTTGCAGGATTTTGAAGATGTTTTCCCTGAGGATCTTCCTAAATGTTTACCACCTTTAAGAGGAATAGAGCATCAAATTGACTTTGTTCCCGGATCACAAATTCCTAATAGGCCAGCTTATAGGAGCCATCATGAAGAAACAAAAGAATTGGAGGATGTGCGTGGACTGCCACGCCATCAATAAAATAACGGTAAAGTATCGCCATCCTATTACTCGTTTAGATGATATGCTTGACCAATTGCATGGTTCACAAATATTCTTTAAAATTGATTTGAAGAGTGGATATCACCAAATTAGAATGAATCCTGCAGATGAGTGGAAAACTGCCTTTAAAACTAAATATGGATTATGAATGGTTAGTGGTGCCGTTCGGGTTAACTAATGCACCTAGTACATTCATGAGGTTAATGAACCATATCTTTAAGGACTTTCATGGAAAATTTGTAATCGTTTATTTTGATAATATTCTAATCTTTTCTAAATATTTAAAAGAGCATGTCGAACATTTGAAACAAGTTTGTAATGTGCTTAGGGAGAAACAACTGTATGCAAATCTATCCAAGTGCACTTTTTGTGTAGATAAGGTAGTTTTTTTGGATTTTGTTGTGAGTTCTAGCGGTGTTGAAGTAGATGAAAATAAAATCAAAGCAATTAAAGATTGACCTACACCTAATAGCATTACTGAAGTTAGAAGTTTCCATGGACTTGCTAGCTTTTATAGGAGATTTGTTAGAGATTTTAGTTCAATTGCTGCACCTTTAACTGAAGTCATTAAGAAGGATAAGGTCTTTAATTGGGGAAAAGAACAAGAGCTTGCATTTAATATTTTGAAGGATAAATTGTGTTCTGCTCCTTTGTTACAATTACCCGATTTTAATAAGTCTTTTGAAATTGAATGTGATGCATCTGGTAGAGGTATTGGGGCTGTTTTAATGCAAGATTCGAAACCAATCGCTTATTTTAGTGAGAAGTTGAATGGGGCTGCATTGAATTATTCTACTTATGATAAAGAATTGTATGCCTTGGTAAGGGCTCTTGCTACATGGCAGCATTATTTGTGGCCAAAGGAGTTTGTGATAAAAACTGACCATGAGTCCTTAAGATACTTGAAAAGCCAAGGGAAATTGAGTAGAAGACATGCCAAATGGGTCGAATTCATTGAGACATTTCCTTATGTGATTAGCTACAAGCAAGGTAAAGACCATATAGTTGATGAACGCTTTCAAGAAGGTACGCTCTTGTTTCTACTCTTACTTCTAAATTGATGGGATTTGATCATATTAAGGAACTATATGTTGATGATTCTGATTTTAATGTCGCATTTTCAGCATGTTTAAATGGGCCTTTTGAGAAGTATAATATGAAAGATGAGTTTCTTTTTAAAGAGAATAAGCTTTGTGTCCCTAATTGTTCTTTGCGAGAAGTTTTTATGAGGGAAGCACGTTGTGGGGGACTTATGGGGCACTTCGGTGTGCCTAAAACACTTGACATCCTTGCTGAAAATTTCTTTTGGCCTAATATGAGAAAAGATGTAGAAAGATTTTGTGCTCAATGCCTTGAATGCAAACAAGCTAAATCTAAAGTGTTGCCACATGGTTTATACACGCCATTACATGTGCCTATTTCACCTTGGATTGATATTTCTATGGACTTTGTGTTAGGACTGCCTAGAACAAGGTATGGTAAGGATAACATCTTTGTTGTGGTAGATAGGTTCTTAAAAATGGCTCGTTTTATTCCTTGTTTAAAGACTAATGATGCTTCTCATGTTGCTGATTTATTTGTTAGAGAAGTTGTTAAGTTGCATGGTATGCCTCGAACTATTGTTAGCGATAGGGATGCTAAGTTTCTAAGCCACTTTTGGTGTGTGCTTTGGGGAAAATTGGGCACAAAGTTGTTATTTTCTACTTCGTGTCATCCACAAACTGATGGGCAAACTGAGGTAGTAAATAGAACTTTAGGAAATATGTTAAGGGCTATTCTAAAAGGAAAGTTAACTTCTTGGGAGGAGCACTTGCCTATGGTAGAATTTACTTACAATCGAACTGTTCATTCATCTACTGGTTATTCTTCTTTTGAAGTTGTTTATGGCTTTAACCACCCCTTGAGTTATTGACCTTGCCTACTAAAGAGATAGTTAGTCTTAATGGAAAGAAGAAAGCTGATTTGATGAAGACTATTCATGAGCATACGACACTTGCAATTGAGAGGAGGAATGAGCAAATAGCTAAACGAAGGAATAACAGGTTGAAAACCAGTTATCTTTGATCCTGGTTATTTGGTTTGGGTTCATATGAGGAAGGAGAGATTTCCTTCAAAAGGAAGACAAAATTTCACCCTAGAGGAGATGGACCATTTAAAGTACTTGAACGAATTGGAGATAATGCTTACAAATTGGACCTTCCAGGTGAGTTTCAAGTAAGTACTACTTTCAATGTTGTTGACTTATCCTTGTTTGATGTAGGTTCAAATTCGAGGACGAATTCTTTTTAAGAGGAAGGGAATGATAGCTTCATGGACAAGAATAAAGTTGTATAAGCACCAAGAAAGCCATTCACAAGGTCTCAAGCTAAGGAGAAGTAAGACAAGGTTGTTGGGCTTCAATGGGAGATCAAGAATGCGCAAATAGTGGAACAAGATCTACAAAATTATGGAGAGGATTTAGCTAGTGCTACACTCATTTCATGGTCCAAGTCCAAGTCCAAGAGGAGGTTGATTGAGGTCCAAGCACTAGCTAGGGAGGGCCTAAATTAGGCGCCTAAATTTTTCTAGTTTGTTAGGACATACTTGATGTTTTCCTAGGTAGTTAAGGTTTTGTTTTTCTTTTCCTAAGATTATTGGAATTACTTTCCAAGAATGACTTGGTTTTTGATTCCTACCCAAACCCCGGTCGTGATGGCGCCCAACACAATGCTAGGCAAGCCCGACCATATCATCTCTTAACCCATCCAATTATTAATTCCAATTAATCAAATTAAACTTAAACAACAAGTGATCATATCAAATGATAAGTGTGATAGTAAAAGCATACAAAATACGGTCCCATCCATATCGTGGTGTCACGAGACTGAGCCTCTACAGAATAACATCCTAATACAAACAAGTCTAGGCGACACAAAGACAACAAGATTATAAGGAAGGAGAAAATAGGCTCTGCGGACGCTGGAAGCTACCTCGTAGTCTCCGCAAAAGTAGATGATGATCAGCAGCTACAATAACTCAACTACTGCTCTCGGGCACCTGTGGATCTGCACAGAAAGTGCAGGGGAGTGGGGTGAGTATATTTCAACTCGGTGAGTAACAATAATAAACAATAACTGAAAGTAAGAACTCCTGTGCTATCACTTAACAGTTCTAAGTCAACCCTCACAGGTACGTAATCACTTTAGTAAGTACTCTGATCTCCAGTCCACATCTATCTCTACAAGATTCCACACTGACCTAATCCTCACTCGTACCGCTACGGTGTACTGCCAACTCTATGTATGTAAATGTATACATATGTCCATAATGTATAAGTATTTAAGTATGTATAAGGATATGAATAAGTATAATGCTGCGGCGTGCAGCCCGCTCCAATACATATATCGCTGCGGCGTGCAACTCGCTCCATTTAACATCGACGGCGCTCACTGGGGGTGTATACGGACTTCGGAGGGGCTCCCTAGGCCCAAGCACTATGATACTGTGGCGTGCAGTCCGATCCACACATATATTACTGCGGCGTGCAGTCCGATCCAATATATATATACACACACACACACACACACACACCCGATCCCATGATATACACCAGCGCTCACTGAGAATGTGTGCGGACTCGGACTCCGAAGGGGCTCCTACAGCCCAAGCGCAATAATACTGCGGCGTGCAGTCCGTTCCACATGTATATCACTGCGGCGTGTAGTCCAATCCACATATACATTACTGCGACGTGCAGTCTGATCCAATACATATACGTGCAGCCCGATCCAATATATATACTACTGCGGCGTGCAGCCCGATCCGGTATATATACTGCTGCGGCGTGCAGCCCGATCCGATATATATATATTTATATATAATACCTCATAACGGGTTCTCGACCCCGTCCCAATTAGTATAGGATTGGCCTTTCAGGCCCACTCAGCTAAATCAAGGAATTTCCACCCTAAGTAATCTATCTCTCACAGTACACATCTAGTATTGGCTCTTAATAGACTATACAGTTGTAATTACGGCTGAGTGTATGTTTCCAACATGATATAAGGGTCACCTAGCTCTATAGGTTCCCTAATGCTCTGCAGATCGGCACAAGGCCCCAAACATGGCTACCAGCCCAATTGCACAGTTATTATCTTATTATCAGTCATACTACACATTATACTATTACTCGGGAAGAACCAAGTCCAAGTCCCCAATCTCAATGTCTCCACCCCCGTCACAAGACGCGCATCTCATCTCAACATAGCACTGTAAAGTGCTAGTACATGGTTTCAAACCCTCAGTACATTATTTACTACTACCACTCACCTCGAACCGGTAGAAGCCTCAGTCCGACTTGCGCTTGCCTCGCAAATCAATCTCCTCGAATGTCAAATCTGCTCAAAATCAATGATAATACATCAATATATGCTAAATTCACGTAACCCATTCGAAATAACCCAAATTGCATCAAAACCCACAAAGTTGTCAAAACCCGACTTTTGGTGCGCTTCTCGAAAAATTATAAAAGTTACATATTCGGAACCCTCGTCTTAATACGAGTCTAGGCATATAAAATTTACCAAATTCGGACTCTATTTGCCCGCTCAAATCGGTATTTTTCTGCAATTTTAGGCCTAGGGCTAAAACCCACCTTTAATCCTCCATTTTCATAGAAATAATCCATACTTTCGTGATAAAAGCGCGTAATTAAACCACGAAACTTACCTCCAACAATATCCCCATGATCTCCCAGCTATTTCCCTTCACTTCCTCTCTCTAGGCTTTAAAAATGGGGGTTTATGAAATGAAACCCGTAATGATATGTTCTGAACTTAAACTCACTGCCAGACCCCAGTACCCTACGCGTTCTCGTTACTGTTCATGAGTTCGCGATGAGCAGCCCAAATTCCTTCTATGCGAACGCGAATTGCTCCACGCGTTCACGAAGCACAATCCAGCATTTGTCCAAAAATTCTTCTACGCGGACGCGATCGCGATGCTCCGCTTCATTCCTCTACGCGAACGCGTTCTCACCCCACGCAAACGCGAAGCATCCGATCCTGACCCTACGCGTTCGCGTCGAGCCCATCGCGAACGCGATGAACAACCTTGTTGACCTTCACGGACGCGTGCCCTTCATCGCGAACGCGATGAAGGAATTCCTTCTGCAGACACAGCAGCAATTTAGCTGCTGTCTTAGGCCAAAAATGGTCCGTTTGGACCCCCGAATTCATCCCGAGGCCCCCGGGACCCCAACGAAAACCACCAACATACTCCATAACACGATTCAAACTTGTTCCAATCATAAAACATGCCCTCAAACACGGAAAACATCGAATCCAAACAAATTCAAGCCTAAGTTTTCATTCAAACTTCCGAAACCGACATTCGACCAAAAACCCGACCAAACGACCTCTGAATGACCTGAAATTTTGCAGGAACATCCAAAATCACCTAACGGAGCTGCTGCAACTGTCAGAATTCTATTCCGACTCCTGGATCAAAATCTCGCCTATCGATCGGATATCGCTAAAACTCAACTTTAGCCATTTCAAGCCTAACACTACACCGGACCTCCAAATTCACTTCCGATCGCTCTCCTAGCTTACAAATGACCTCCCGGAGCTGACCGAATCATCAGAATTTGATTCTGAGCTCTCTAACTCACAAGTCAACATCCAGCTGACTTTTCTCAACTATTCCTTCTTCTAAGAGACTATTTGTCTCAATTTCAACCAAACTCAACCCAGATTGACTCAAACTTACCCAACATGCATATTGCAACGTTAACAAACATATAACGGGGGTAACGGGGTGATAACTCACATGATGACGGGCCGGGTCATCACATTCTCCCCAACTTAAGAAAACGCTCGTCCTCGAGCGGGTCAAGAAACATACCTGGAGACTCAAATAGGTAGGGATATCTGCTCCGCATCTCGTGCTCGACCTCCCAAGTAGCCTCCTCCACGGGCCGACCTCTCCACTGCACCTTGACTGAAGCAATCTCCTTGGACCTCAACTTTCGAACCTGTCTACCCAGAATAGCCACTAGCTCCACATCATAAGATAGATCACCATCAAGCTCAATGGTACTGAAGTCTAATACATGAGACGGATCCCCGATGTACTTCCGGAGCATAGACACATGGAATACTGGATCAACACTGGATAAGCTGGGTGGCAAGGCCAACTCATATGCCACCTCTCCAACTCTCCTGAGTATCTCAAAAGGACCAATGTACCTGGGAATCAACTTTCCTTTCTTCCCGAACCTCATAACACCCTTCATGGGTGAAACCTTCAGCAATACCCTATCACCAACCATGAAAGACAACTCTCGAACTCTACGATCTGCATAACTCTTCTGGCGAGACTGTGCTGTGCGAAGCCTCTCCTGGATCAACTTTGCTCTATCCAGAGCATCCTGAACTAACTCAGTCCCTATCAATCTGTCCTCACCAGGCTCAAACCATTCGACGGGAGATCTATACCGTCTGCCATACAATGCCTCGTACGGGGCCATCTGAATACTCGACTGATAACTGTTGTTGTAGGCAAACTCGGCAAGTGGTAAGAACTCATCCCATGAACCACCAAAGTCGATCACACATGCTCGCAACATATCCTCCAGGATCTGGATAGTGCGCTCAGACTGTCCCGTCTGTGTGGGGGTGGAATGCGGTGCTCAACTCAACCCGCGTACCCATCTTTCGCTGAAATGCTCTCCAAAACTGAGAAGTGAACTGAGTGCCTCTGTCAGATATAATAGACATTGGGACCCCATGCAACCTGACAATCTCCCGAATAAAGATCGCTGCCAACCACTCCGATGAGTAAGTAGTACTAACTGGGATGAAATGTGCGGACTTAGTCAGCCGATCAACAATCACCCATACAGAATCAAACTTCCTCGCTGTCCGAGGGAGTCTAGTAATGAAATCCATGGTGATCCTCTCCCATTTCCACTCGGGTATAACCATACGCTGAAGAACACCGCCCGGTCTCTGATGCTCAAACCTGACCTGCTGGTAATTGAGGCACCTGGCTACATGCCTAACAATATCCATCTTAATTCTCCTCCACGAGTAGTGTTGTCTCAAGTCTTGGTACATCTTTGCGGCACCTAGGTGAATAGAGTACCGCAAAATGTGTGCCTCCTCAAGTATCAACTCCCGCAAACCATCAACATTGGGCACGCATATACGGTCCCGCATCCTCAGAACACCATCACTGTCGATAGTCACATCTCTAGCATCATTATGCTGCACTCTGTCCTTAAGGACAAGCAAATGTGGGTCATCGTACTGTCGCTCCCTGATGCGATCATATAAGGAAGATCGAGAAACAGCACAAGCCGACACTCGACTCGGCTCCGAAATATCTAATCTCACTAGCCGATTGGCTAAGGCCTGAACATCATAAGCAAATGGCCTCTCCCCAACTGGGATGAAAGCTAGGTTGCCCATACTAACCGTCTTCCGACTCAAAGCATCGGCCACAACATTGGCCTTCCCCGAATGATACAAGATAGTGATGTCATAATCCTTAAGCAACTCCAACCACCTTCGTTGTCTCAAATTAAGGTCCTTATGTCTGAATAAATGCTGAAGACCGCGATGATCCGTGTACACCTCACATGAGACAACATACAGGTAATGCCTCCAAATCTTCAAAGCGTGAACTATGGCTGCTAGCTCCAAATCATGAACATGGTAGTTCTTCTCATGGGGCTTCAACTGTCGAGAAGCATAAGCAATGACCCTACCCTCCTGCATCAACACACAACCAATGCCAACTCCCGAGGCATCACAATACACAGTATAAGGATCTGAAGCTGACGGCAGAATCAAGACTGGTGTTGTGGTCAGTGCTGTCTTGAGCTTCTGAAAGCTCTCCTCACACTCCTCTGACCATATGAAAGGAACACCCTTCTAAGTGAATCTAGTCAAGGGTGAAGCAATAGAAGAGAATCTCTGAATTTTTCGGCGATAATACCCGGCCAATCCCAGAAAGCTACTAATCCCAGTAACTGAGGTCGGTCTGGGCCAACTCTGCATTGTCTCTACCTTCCTCGGATCTACCTGAATACCATCACGGGACACCACATGTCCTAAGAATGCCACAAACTCAAGCCAGAACTCACACTTGGAGAACTTGGCATACACCTTCTCTTCTCTCAATCACTGCAATACAATACTCAAGTGCCAAGCATGCCCCTCATGGCTACCAGAGTAGACTAGAATGTCATCAATGAACACAATAACAAATGAATCTATATAGGGCCTGAACACACTGTTCATCAGATGCATAAATGTTGCTGGGGCGTTGATCAGCCCAAAAGACATCACAAGGAAGTCATAGTGACCATATCTGGTCCTGAATGCAGTCTTCATAATGTCGGACTCTCTAATCTTCAGTTGATGGTAGCCCGAACGAAGATCAATCTTCGAGAACACCCTAGCTCCCTGGAGCTGATCAAATAAATCATCAATACGAGGTAGAGGATACTTATTCTTCACTGTAACTTTGTTCAGCTGCCTCTAGTCAATACACATCCTCATGGATCCATCCTTCTTCTTAACAAACAGGACCGGTGCACCCCACGGCAACACACTCGGCCGAATGAACCCCTTATCTAGGAGTTCCTGGAGTTGCTCCTTCAATTCCTTCAGCTCAGCTGGTGCCATCCGATACGGAGGAATAGAAATAGGCTGAGTGCCTGGCACCAAATCGATACCAAAATCAATATCCCTGTCCGGCGGCATGCCCGGCAGGTCTGAGGGAAACACATCAGGAAAGTCTCGCACAATGGGAACAGAATCAATACTGGGAGTCTGGGCCTCGACCTCCCACACAAATGCTAAATAAGAGAGACATCCCTTCCCAACCATTCGTTGGGCCTTGAGAAAAGATATTACCCTGCTAGGTACATACTCGGTCGTGCCTCGCCACTCGATCCTCTGAATGCCCGGCATAGCCAAAGTGACTGTCTTAGCATGACAGTCCAGAATAGCATGACATGGAGATAGCCAGTCCATGCCCAATATAACATCAAAATCGATCATGCTGAGAAGCAACAGGTCCACTCGGGTCTCCGGACCCCCAATAGTGACCAAACAGGACCGGTATACATGGTCCACAACAATAGTATCCCCTACCGGGGTAGATACATGCACTGGCAGCTCAAGACACCCTCGGGTCGTGCCCAAATGAGGAGCAAAATAGGTAGACACATAAGACTAAGTAGAACCAGGATCGAACAATACTGAGGCATCTCTGTGGCAAACTGAAATAATACCTGTAATAACTGCATCAGAAGCAACGGCCTCAGATCGGCCCTGGAGAGCATAGCATCTAGCCTGTCCGCCTGATCGGTCTCCCCCTCGAGGGCGACCTCTAGCTGACTGACCCTCACCGCTAGCTGGTGGGGCGGGTGCTGAAGTAGAAGGACCAGATGACAAGGGCTGCCCCTCTGCTGATAAGATCTGGAAACAAGGCGGGGACACTCCCTACGGTGGTGCCCAAGCTCTCCGCACTCGTAGCAACTCCTCGGTGCTGGGGGCTGAGACTGATAAGGACCCCTGGTGCTGGAGTGGCTAGCTGAAGAACTAGGCCGAGATGAACCCTGAGCAGATGGGGCTTGTGAAGAACTCTGAGCTGGCATGGCGCTGAGAGACGGCTGGCTCTGGTGCGAACCCTGATAACCCTGACTAGAAGACCACCCACGACGATTTGAGCGACCCGACTGCGAAGATCTGAAAGAGCGACCTCGCTCTGCTGACTCTAGCCTCTGCTCTGAGTGCCACTGGAACTAGCTGAACCTCGAGGCCTTTTGGCCTCCCTCTCATCCCGCTCCCTGCGACGATCTGTCTCTATGTCGCGAGCAATATCCACAGCATCCTCAAATGTACGACTCAAAACCCTCTCCCGTGTCATCAAAATACGAATGGGATAAATGAGGCCATCCACGAAGCGCTCAATTCTCTCTCTGTCGGAATGAACCAACCACGGTGCATACCTGGACAACTCTGTAAACCTGATCTTATACTCTGACACTGACATGTCCCCTTGACGGAGACCCTCAAACTGCCTACGCATCTCCTCTTTCTAAGATCGAGGCACCCATTTCTCCAAGAACATAGTGGAGAAAACTGGCCATGATAGTGGTGCTGCCCCTGCCGGCCTGCGGCGCTCATAAGCCTCCCACCAAGCGAAGGTTGGCCCCTGAAACTGAAAGGTAGTGAAGGATATATCACTGGACTCCAAGATCGCTGCCGTACGGAGCATCTGACGGCACTTGTCCAGAAAACCTTGGACATCCTCGCCCGGAGCACCAGTGAACACTGGAGGAGATAACCTAGTGAACCTCTCGAGACGACGCAACTCATCGTCAGTCATAGTTGGGACCCTGTCCCCCTGAATCTGATCTGCTGGCTGAACTGGAACCACAAGCTGAACTGGAAGAGCCTCCGGTGTATGCAACCCCTGCACTGCTGGCTCTGGAGTGCGTGCTGCGGGGTCTGATGACCACTCCTAGTCCCTGATGCAGCTGTTGTGGTAGTAACTAAAACCGCATGTGCCAGGCCAGTGCAAACTGCTAGTATCTGAGCCAGGGTCTCCTGTAGACCCGGAATGACAATGGGCACAGCTGGTGCCTGAACCGGTGCTGCTGGCACCTCTGCAACTGGGGGCTGTGGGTCAGCTGGTACTACATCAGCTGCCCGACCTCCGCCACGACCACAGCCGCGTCCACGGCCTCTAGCAGGTGGTAGTGGTGGTCATCCTCCCCGTCCGGAAGCTCGAGTTCTCGCCATCTGTGAGAGAATAGAATGTCAAAGTTTAGTTTAAGTCAAAATTAATCGCACGACAAGAATTCCAAGAATTGAAACTTTTCCTAAAAGGTTTGCAGCCTCCCGAGGATAAGTACAAGCGTCCCCGTACCGATCCACGAGACTCTACTAAACCGGCTCATGACTCGCGAGACCTGTTAACCTGGCTCTGATACCAACTTGTCACGACCCAAACCCCGGTCATGATGGCGCCCAACACAATGCTAGGCAAGCCCGACCATATCATCTCTCAACCCAGCCAATTATTAATTCCAATTAACCAAATTAAACTTAGACAGCAAGTGATCATATCAAATGATAAACGTAATAGTAGAAACATACAAAATACGGTACCAACCAAATTGTGGTGTCACAAGTCCGAGCCTCTACAGAATAAACATCCTAATACAAACAAGTCTAAGCAAAATGAAAGCAACAAAATGATAAGGAAGGAGAAAACAGGCTCTGCGGATGCTGGCAGCTACCTCGTAGTCTCCGCAAAAGTAGATGATGATCGGCAACTACAATATCTCAACTGCTCTCGGGCACCTATGGATCTGCACAGAAAGTGCAGGGGAGTGGGGTGAGTATATTCCAACTAAGTGAGTAACAATAATAAACAATAACTGAAAGTAAGAACTCCTGTGCTATCACTACACAGTTCTAAGGCAACCCTCACAGGTAAGTCATCACTATGGTAAGTACTCCGATCTCCAGTCCACATCTATCTCTACAAGATCCCACACTGATCAAACCCTCACTCGTACCTTTACGGTGTACAACCATCTCAATGTATGAGGACATATACATATGTCCATAATGTATAAGTATTTAAGGATGCATAAGGATATGAATAAGTATAATGCTGCGGCGTGCAGCCCGCTCCAATACATATACCGCTGCGGCGCACAGCCCGTTCCATTTAACATCGACGGCGCTCACTGGAGGTGTATACAGACTTCATAGGGGCTCCCTAGGCCTAATCGCTATGATGCTGCGGCGTGCAGCCCAATCCACACATATATTACTGCGGCGTGCAGTCCGATCCAATATATATATACAC
Organism: Nicotiana noctiflora; assembly: GCA_032618575.1. NCBI lineage: Eukaryota > Viridiplantae > Streptophyta > Magnoliopsida > Solanales > Solanaceae > Nicotiana > Nicotiana noctiflora. The sequence continues at coordinate 21,855 of JASVEL010008390.1, read as the reverse complement.
ATATAACTATACTGCTGCGGCGTGCAGCCCGATCGCAGACTCATACTCCGAAAGGGCTCCTACAGCTCAAGCGCAATAATACTGCGGCGTCCAGTCTGATCCAACATATATTATATAAACTGCTGCGGCGTGCAGCCCGATCCAACATGGGTATACATATAATACCTCATAACGGGTTCTCGACCTGTCCCAATTAGTATAGGATTGGCCTTTTAGGCCCACTCAGCTAAGTCAGGGAATTTCCACCCTAAGTAATATATCTCTCATAGTACACGCCTAGTACCGGTTCTTATTAGGCTATTCAACTAGTTTTACGGCTGAGTGTAAGTTTCCATCATGATATAAGGGTCACCTAGCTCTACAGGTTCCCTAATGCTCTACAGATCGGCACAAGGCCCCAAACATGGCTACCAGCCCAATTACACAGTTATAATCTCATTATCAGTCATAATACACAGTATACTATTAGCCGGGAAGGACCAAGTCCAAGTCCCCAATCACAATATCACCACGCCCGTTACAAGACACGTGTTTCATCTCAACATAGCACTGTGAAGTGCTAGTACGAGGTTTTAAACCCTCAGTACATTATTTACTACCACCACTCACCTCGAACCGGTAGAAGCCTCAGTTCGCCTTACGCTTGCCTCGCAAATCAATCTCCTCGGGTGCCAAATCTGCTCAAAATCAATGATAATACATCAATATATGCTAAATTCATGTAACCCATTCGAAATAACCCAAATTGCATCAAAACCTACAAAGTTGTCAAAACCCGACTTTTGGTGCGCTTCTCGAAATATTACAAAAGTTACATATTCGGAATCAAAACCCACAACGAATTCGGACTCTATTTGCCCACTCAAATTGGTGTTTTTCTACAATTCTAGGCCTAGGGCTAAAACCCACCTTAAATCTTCCAATTTCATAGAAATAATCCATGATTTCATGATAAAAGCGCGTATTTAAACCACGAAACATACCTCCGACAATATTTTGATGATCTCCGAGCTATTTCCCTTCACTTCTTCTCACTAGGCTTCAACAATTGAGGGTTTATGAATGAAACCCGTAATGAAATGTTTCTGGTTTTAAATTCACTGCCTGGGCCATTTACCCTACGCGTTCGCGATGCCCCCTCACGCGAACGCGATGCTCTGATCAGTCCTCCCATCGCGAACGTGACGCCCAGCCATGCGTTCACGAAGCACAAACCTCCAGCCGCCCGGATTTCCTTCTACGTGTCCGCCTCTCCACTCATGCGAATGCGATGTCCAGCATCTCACTCCTACGCGAACGCGTTCTCACTCCACACGAACGCGAAGCCTCCAATCCTGACCCTACGCGTTCGCGTTCGCGTCTAGCCCATCGCGAACGCGATGAACAATCTTGTTTACCTTCGCGGACGCGTGCCCTTCATCGCGAACACGATGAAGGAATTCCTTCTGCGGACACAGCAGCAATTCAGCTGCTGTCTTAGGCCAAAAATGGTCTGTTTGGACCCCCGAATTCATCCCGAGGCACCCAGGACCCCAACGAAAACCACCAACATACTCCATAACACGATACAAACTTGTTCCAATCATAAAAAATGCCCTCAAACACGGAAAACACCGAATCCAAGCAAATTCAAGCCTAAGTTTTCATTCAAACTTCCGAAACCGACATTCGACCAAAAACCCGACCAAACGAACTCCGAATGACCTGAAATTTTGCAGGCATATCCAAAATCACCTAACAGAGCTACTCCAACTGTCGAAATTCCATTATGACTCCCGGATCAAAATCTCGCCTATCGATCGGATATTGCCAAAATTCAACTTTAGCCATTTCAAGCCTAAAACTACACCGGACCTCCAAATTCACTTCCAATCACTCTCCTAGCTCATAAATGACCTCCCGGAGCTGACCGAATTATCAGAATTCGATTCCGAGCTCTCTAACTCACAAGTCAACATCCAGTTGACCTTTTCTCAACTATTCCTTCTTCTAAGAGACTATTTATCTCATTTCCAACCAAACGCAACCCGAATTGACTCAAACTCATCGAGCATGCATATTGAAACATTAACAAGCATAATAAAGATTATTGGAATAACTTTCCAAGAATGACTTGGTTTTTGATTCCTAGTATTTTTCTTTTCCTAAGGTAGTTGGACTTGTTGTCCAAAGTAGTTTAGGACTTTATTTCCTTACTTTTTAGGTACAATTTTGTGACCCCCTCTCTATATAAAGGGGTATCTTCTTTGTTTTTAGGTTGATTATTTAGATTATTATCAACAAAATTGTAAGATTTTTCTTGCACTCTTGTGTAGATACTCTTAGATTAATTCTTCAACCTTCAAGACTCAACTTAAGGTGGTAAGATTAAAATCTTTCGAAATCTTACATCACTTCTAGGTATTCAAGAAAGGTGATAAGTTTAGGACTATTGTTGTTCTTGTTATTCTAAAGGGCCGGGTTTCACAATCTATTTCTTATTTTTTAAGTCTCTAACAAAGGCGAATTAGTTCTTCGTTAGCTAGTTGTTGTTGACAGGGTTCAAGTTCAAGAATAGACTTCTTGAATTCAAGAAACCCATTCTTGAATTCAATCTATCTTTAATATCCGTTCTTTTTCGTTCTTTTTTATTTTCATTTAGCTTCCGCACGTTTCTTGATTTTTCTTGTTTTCCTTTAGTAATTCTTGAATCCCCTATCGTGTTGCTATCATAAATGAAATGACATATGGAACTCTTACACACTTGACCTAACGGGGGTTGCAGTCTGCATATATGGAGAATGCTCATTTGTGGCATCATGATCCCTTGTCGAATCAGGTTCATCATTATCGTTCTCATCATCATCACCATTACTGGGGAAGGGTGTGTTATCTCCAGACTCATCAATATTGTTGTCATAATCACTATCATCTTCCTGATTATGCTTATTTGCCAAATCCCGATTAAATATATCATCTTCGGGCACTTGAGTAAGGATAGGACCTTCAAGCTGCTCGTTTTCACTGCACAACCAATAAAATAATGAGTTTCTCAAATTTATCCTGCCATTAAATATAAACTATATCACTTAACTTACAATTCATAATTTGTTGATATCCCATGGTGCACATTATCCTAGTGCTGATGACTCCCAGATGGACCACCATGATGCAACACACCAAAACTAGTCATAATTTAACTGTAAGTTGATTCAAAACTTGTAATATTCATATATGGCCGGTACCCCATTTGGAATATATGAGTGTTAGTATAAATATAATACATAAAAAAATCATAATACAAAGAAAAATTAAAATTTACCACTCCGCTTGTGGATTATGTAAACTTGGGAGAAATTATGTCTTCACTTGTCATTCACCCATGGAGATAAGTTTAGATCTGGCCAAATTCTTTCAAAAGACATCTGTTCAGAAAATACTGCTCCAAAAAATTACCCGATGACTGAGGGTTATCCCTATTTTGCGTTACCTCAATATTGCGAACGACTTCAGCCTTGACGTATATTTCTAATATTTTTATCACAAGAAGTTCCTAGTGTTCTTCCAGAGTCCGCAAAATATTTTTTAGAGTTTCATCGTCTTTGATGTTAAACTCAGCATAACAAGCAACTCCTCGCGAAGTAACATAATATGGAAATCTTTCGGTTACTTTAATATTAACCGAAGGTTTCCTCATACTCATTTTTTACATAACAACGATACCAATCTATCGTACTCCATTGTAATTGACAACTTAATATGAAACTATAGAGAACAACTATAGCGTACTGAGTTATTCTCCACCACAACCTCATCCCGCCAATATAATAAAATCTTAATTTTTTGCTCATCGGATATTATGACAAAATGCAAAATAAGTTAACAAGCAAATATTTCGAAAGATCCGAAGGATCTTGAATGAATTTTTACCAAATTCTAGAACTTCTTAAATAGCAAAAAAAATAGTTTGGGGGGGGGGTGGGATGTACGATAACTGAGGGTATAGCACACGCATAATAGCGCTATATATGTAGCGCGTATTATGCATGCGCTACACCCTAAATTATTGGTGGGTCAGTAAAGTTCAGATGAATATTTCGTGGGGCGGTAAAGCTTATATACAGTCAAACCTCTCTATAACAGCCTTGTTTATTCTGAATATTTTTGGATATTATATCGAAGTGACGTTACACATAACATAAAATAAAAATTTATTCCGCAAAAATATATCTTTTATAGTGAAGTGTTATTATAAAGAAGTTTGATTGTATAGTTGTTTTATTCACCCGCGTTACACCTTAACAGACAAACGTGTTATTAAGATATAGCGCGGTGAATGACCGCGTTATATATAAAATAATATTTATATATTTTTTTCACCTATTTCTGTGCTTTGAGTCCATAAAGACAATATATAGATTCCGGATCAAAATGTCCAAATCCCGTCACTTTAAGTCATTAACAATAAATAAATTCGATCATCATCGATCGATAAAAACCTCGACGTTAAAAGTTAGTGATTAGTGGATTGAAATATGACCGTTAAAAATCATATAGTGACAATAAAATTCCAGTTGTTATACTTTCTTTTTGGCATCCTTGTTTGTAACATCAGCTTTGATACACCACTTGGTATTTTTCACGTTTTTTTCGTATTTCTAGATTTTTGCTTCTACTTGTTTTTGCATTGTTTTTTTTATTACATTAGCTATTGTTAGTTTTGTATTTTTGCTTCGATTGTCAAATTGGCTTGTTTGTTAGTGCCCCTACCCTTTTTTCTTCCTGAGCCGATGGTCTTTCGGAAATAATATCTTTGCCTTCTTAGAGTTTAATTCTCTCGTGAATGGTCGCATGCACATTTCAACAGTGTACTGAATATCAATATCACATGATTATAGTGAGGTTTTAATTGTCAGAAAACACTTCTCTGAAGGCCTAGTGATGTAAGCTTAGAATTTGGTTCTTTATCAGTTCCCACATAACACACACAAAGAATAGTAAGTAAATGTCAATAGTATTTTACGTGGAACACTCCCAGCTTATGGGATGAAAAATCACGAGCTACACACGTAAGATTTCAACTTCTCTAATCGAGAAAATTTAGATTACATTCTATTTCAATCAAAGAATTAAACTCTTAATCTCTAACTTACTTGCAATAACTCTATTAAAAGCCTCTTTGTAATAACTCTATTACAAAGCTCACCATTTGACTAACTCTAGCCAAATCCAAATACAAATTTTTTAATTTCACAGAAGATATCCTACAAAATTCTTGTAACTGTGACAAGTAGGAATTACAAGTAAATGAAACTAACAAAGACACAACAATACTAAGGACACACAATAAACTCAGTGCTAGGATCTGGTTCTTTGTTCTATTGCAACTTTGTTCTTCGATCTTTGAGTCAATAAAAGGCGGTAACACACTTGAGAGAGAGACTTAATGATTTGGGGTCGTGACAATGTATGTTTTCCCTTACCTCATGTTGGTAATGTATAAATGAGGTAATTAGGATAATGCAAGCAACTATTCGGTACAAGTCATTCTCCATAAAGTGATTATTGCACTATTTCCCGTGTAGAGAAATAATGCAACAACTTTAACAGTTGTAGGGAGTAGACTTGTAGTGTCAATGGAGGAACTGATATTCATCTGTTTACTCTGTTGTTTCTTTGATAGATCATGTTGGAACTTGTGCTAGATATGAGACTTGTTGTTTTGAGCACTTTGAGGCTGTATAAGAGGTTATTATCTGGTCCTCATATGAAGTTTTTTAAGATCATCAAAATACAAAAGGCATATAACTTATCAATTTCATCATTTTTTATGATGATAAACTTATAATTGAAGTTCCTCATGAGAACCAAATCTCCATACAATTTACCTGCGGAATGACTTTATTCCCTCTGAGAACCTGTTCCCCTTTTCGTCTCCCTCTTTTTCGCATCATAAAAAAGAATATATGCAAGTCAACGCAAAAAGAAGTCCAACAAGGTTAATTCATATCATATGTGTGCACATAACATAGCTAAAAATAGAGTACAAGAGCATAACATGCATAGCAAAGGACTGAGATGCTCATTAATTTAAGAAGAGAAGAAAACAGAGGCAATAACACCATTGTTACAAAAACATCTACATAAAAAATAACTTAAAGTACCAGTCATAATAACAGCAAGCCAAAAGGGACACTGTGTTAAGACTAACATAGTTAAACTAGACAATGAGAAGGGAACTTAGGTGAAATGGAAGAGGGAGGGAAGGATGAGAAGGCAAGAGCTTTGAGAGGAACTACTCGAGTATTTGTAGATTGTTACTCGTTTATCAGCTGCTCTATCAGTTCTGCAACTTGTTTCCTCAAGTCTATATTTTCAGTAGTGGGCAACCTCTGTACCTTGGGCACTACTAGAACCAGGTTCCTCCTGGTCTTGACTGAGTTTCCCCTCAAGAATGATATTTCTAACCTCCAGCATCCTTATTTCCTCGTTACTAGCAGTCTGAACAACAATTAGTAGAATTGTTGCGTACACCCCCTTCTTGTCAATACACTCGCATTCCTCTAAGGTTGTCATTGAGAAATTGTGCTTTCGAGTTCGCAATGTTGCTCTTCCTAAAGGGGCTTTGAAGAATTCAAACACTCTAGTGAGAAAGAATCCATTAGGCAAACCATGGTTCCTGTCCTTGATGTTTGCCATTTTTTTCATATGTTTAATCATGATACCAGGTAGGTTGATGGTGGTCTATACATCCAGTGCTTCCATGAGGAACATGTCCACTTTTGAAGTAGTGGAACTATCATGACCCACTTCGATGGGCCGCGACAGGCACCCGGTGCCTTACCCAATAGAGTACCAGGTAATGTATTTTTTTCTTATCATAACATCACAGGGAAATGGCTCAGAAGGGCTGTTATGTGATAACAAGAATAAAATATAAAATAATACTAGATATATGACGATCCAACATAATACAAAAATTTATACTTGTGACATACGTTCCTATAAGACCGACATAATCATTTGTACACTCAAAATATTGGCCGACAAGGCCATACAAGTATCCATATACATGATATCTGTGTACAAGTCTCTAATAGTACACAAACGTCATATAGGTTGGGACAGGGCCCCACCATACTAGTCAATACATGTCCATATCATATTGATGAAATAGGTAACTCCGGAGCAAGTGCAGTGCAACAACACTTCCCATTGAGATGATTTATGTATTATTAAAAGGAGAAGATAAAACCCTCTCATTAAGCCAAGTGGCAGCATAAAAAAACCACTTGACATAATTAGTTATTAATTAATTTTTTAGTAAAGAATTAATTATTCATTATTATATATTGATTTCGAACCAGGACTGAGATCAGTGATTATGCAAACCAGGTTATCGCATATATATATATATATATATATATATATATATATATATATATATATATATATATATATATATATATATATATATATATATATGTATGTATATTACATTATTTTAATTAATAAATATAGATATCTCATAATTAGTTATAATAAATTAAATCAAAAATATAAATATATAAAAAATAACTACGCGATTCAATTTGGGTGAGAGTAGTTTGAATATGGAGTTTTAAAATTATTTTAAAATAAAAAAAATATTAACTATAATAAAAACGAAAAAAGAAGAAAAAAACTGCCCATTCAAATCGGTGTGTAGTTTCAAGTTGGAATTATAAAAGAAAAACAATAAATTAAAAAAATAAAAATTACAATTTTAAATTGGAGAGTAGTTTCAAGTTAGAGTTCATAGTTATTTTGAAATATTAAAAAACAAAAATAAAGCAATAAAAACTTTTGATTCAAATTATGGAGTAGTTTCTTTTTAATATTTTATATTCTATATATCTTCTATATATTATTAAAAGGTGAGAATAAAACCCTCTCCTTATGAAAAGTGGTAGCCTAGAAAAAAACCTTATGAAATAATTAGTTAATAACAATGAAATTATCTATTGAAAAACCCTTATGGAATAATCTATATATTATTAAAATGAGAGGATAAAGCTCTCTCCTTAAGCAAAGTGGCAGCATAAAAGAAGTCACTTGGCATAATTAGTTACTAATTAATTTTAAGTTAATAATTAGTTATTAGTTATTATATTTGAATTTAAAATATCTATAAAAACAAAAATAATAAAAATAAAAAACTACCACACACACACACACATACACACACACACACACACACACACACACACACACACACACACACACATATATATATATATATATATATATATATATATATATCTCATAATTAGTTATAATAAAAATATCAAAAATACAAATATATAAAAAATAACTACTCATTCAAATTGGGTGGGAGTAGTATCAAGTTGGAGTTTTAAAATTATTTTAAAATAAAAAAACAAAAATAAAATTAACTATTAAAAAAAAACTGCCCATTCAAATTGGGGAAGTAGCTTCAAGTTGGAAGTTTAATTAAAAAAAAAATATTTCAAATTGGAGAGTAGTTTCAAGTTGGAGTTTATAGTTGTTTTAAAATAATAAAAAATAAAAATAAAACAATAAAAAAAATTGATTCAAATTGTGGAGTAGTGTCTTTCTAATATTGTATATTCTATATATCTTCTATATATTATTAAAGGTGAGAATAAAGCCCTCTCCTTATGCCAAGTGGTAGCCTAGAAAAAACCTTATGGAATAATTAGTTAATAACAAAAAAATTATCTATTGAAAATTAACAAAAAAAATTAACTACTGAAACATGGGGGAGAGTTGGTTAAGGTCAGTTAATTTCTTTATTTCATTTTTTTATAATTATTTTTTTATTTTTTGAAATAAAAAAGTATATCTATTCATTAAAATTCAAACAATATTATTGAGAAAAATATAATAATATTTAATATAAGAAATAAATATTTTCAGGAGTAATAAAATGTATATCTTTTATCATATTACAAAACAATAGCAGATAAAAATATTAAAATAGTAAATATGCTAATAATCTATCTAAATGTTATTAAAAGCCAAAGAAAAATGCACCACATTAATTCAAGTGGTAGCCTAGATAAAAATCACATGACATAATTAGTTAATAACAAAAAAATTATTTATTGATAATTAATAAAGAAATTAACTACTAAAATATCGGTGAGGGTTCGGTATATCGTATTAACAAATAAAATGACAATTAAATTTATTAAAGCAATACGGTCTAATAGAATCAAACAAGAATAATTATAAATTTAATTTTTTCTTTTTAATATTAACCGCGCATTGCGCATGTACTTCTACTAGTAGCATACTAAGAGGACTGTCAACCTATCTATCATGATATGTAGGCATTAAACATAGTGTCCCCAAGAAAAGGAACGTCAGTATAAATAAAGTATCAAGTATATAAGGAATGAAAAGCTGTATTATAAGACATGAAAGAAACATGGAGTAAAGGACTTAACTTGTAAGTTTGAATAGCAATGTTGAATCATGAAACATTTATAATGTCATGTATATGCATATAAATGTCATATTATACATTGATATATGTGTACATTACATCATCAAGCCTGTGAGGAAATCCCATCATATCATCTCTGCAATCTATGTGTGAAATCATTAGTGTATACCAACTGAATAGGTGGTGGTGTGTATATAACATTTTAACCTTTTTCCATACCCCATATACATATAATATACGCGTATATAATTCATCTAGTCATGGGTCATGTACATGTATAAATCAATGCAATTCATAATGAAGTAACTCAATAAGATATGTCATAAGATCAATAGGCCTTCACATAAACTTTATCAACTTACGTATTTTTTGAGACCCATGAACAAATGATATAATAAAAAGACACATGGGGAATCAATAACATATGCACCCCTTTTACTTCTATGAATAGAGCTTGTTAGTTTATATGAGTCCACCAAACTTTAAAGTACCTGGTCGTCTATGAGATAATGCGTAGAATGCAATAAAGACTGAAAGTAAAGAATGCAAGAGATTTCTACGTAGAAAAATCCCACACAAGGGGATCAAAAAAACTATGACCTACACATGTAGGCTTTAAAGTTAACAAACTTGTAATCTACCTATTACAAGCCACTTTGCGAACACCTTATTGCAAAGACTTCAAACTACCTTTTGATGCACCACCACAAGCCACTCTATAACTATCCTAGTTACAAAGGCTTTAAACTTATGACTACCCCTAGTTACAACATAAAATTAGAAGTTTACTAATTTTGGTTTGTTCCTAAGACAACACTTCTAAGAAAGCTAACTACGAAATACAATGAAGAGGCGCCTACTCGTGGTAGCTAGGCAAGCCACTGTATTCATACAATCCCGTTTTTAATAAAATTTCATAATTAATTTATCAACAAACCATAACTTTAATTAAATAAGTGCGGAAGACTTTATCGAAATAGTATTAAGCAGTTTCAAGGTAAAACCATACTGAAATCCTCTACCCAAGACGTGGAGTCACCAACTCACGAACTACTACTGAATACTACACATAAAAGTCTGAAAGAAATATAACATAATCTGTTTGTCTCGGAACAAAGAGACTACAGCTAATAACATAAGTAAAAAGAGAGACGCCGGGCCTGCGGACGTCTGCAAGCTACCTCGGTCTCAAATATGATCAACTCCCACGCAAAGATTTACTGCTGCTGCTCCTGATCGTAACATGGACCTGTGCAAAAACCCACAGAAGTGTAGTATCAGCACAACCGACCCCATGTGCTGGTAAGTCTGGACTATCCCGGCGAAGTAGTGACAAGCCTAGGACCAGACACCCACATAAACCTGTGCAGTTCCATATATATGTATACCACAAATAACAAGAATTAACCAAGTAATAACACAATAAGGAATATCTCAAAAGAACTCAACAATTAACAACAGTTAATAAGTTCACAAGGAAAACAAAGTATAATGGAAAAACAAGTAATATCAAGTCAAGGAATGGCAAGTAGTTGCACGGCATCACCCTTCGTGCTTTTACTCTCATCCTCACCAAATAAGCAAATAAAGTGCACGGCATCACCCTTCGTGCTTTTACTCTCATCCTCACATCCATGGTACGGCATGATCCTTCGTACATGGTTCAATAACAAGGCACGGCATGATCCTTTGTGCATAATCAACAACATGGCACGGCATTAACCCTCGTGCATAATCAATAAAACATGGCACGACATTAACCTTCGTGCATAATCAATAACAAGGAACGACATTAACCTTCGTGCATAAATAATAAATCAAGGCACGGCATCACCCTTCGTGCATTATCACTCTTCCTCACCCAATCATGAACCGTCCCGGCAAGGGACACAATAATCATTACAACAAAGTCCCGGCAAGGGCAATCAATATCTCATTTCACAACAAGTCCCGGCAAGGGAGAACAATAGCAATTCTACAACCCGGCAAGGGTTCAACAATTTATCTTCAAATATGTCTCACAACAAGTATCAACAACGACTCACGGTCATGCTAGACGCCGGTGTATGGATGCTCGTCACCACAGCCCATACACCGCACTCGATCACATAGCACATAGCCTATTCCCTCAAGCTAGGATAGAACAAACACTTACCTCGAATGTTTATGAACAATTCAATCCGTGGCAATGCTTTTTCCTTTCAAATTTGGCTCCAATCCAATCGTATCTATACACAATTGATTTAATATCATCAATACTACTCAACAAACTAATTCATAAGGCCAATTACAACTTTTACAACATTATGCCCGGAATAGTGAATTTCGACCCCGGGCCCACATGGTCGGAACTCGGGGTTCGGACCAAAATCCGTTTGCCCATCCCCCCACGAGTTCAAGTATATGATTTGTTTCAAAATCGGACCTCGATTCGAGGTCCAATTTCCTAATTCATGAAAAACCCTATATTCACCAAAAACAAGAAATTCTACCATGAAAACCTTTGATTTCTATTGAAAAACATGTTTAATGTTGTTAGGAATTGAAAGAATTAAGTAAAAAGTGACTTACAATTATTTTGAAGAAGAGGGAGTTCGTGAAGAATCGCAAATGGGTGTTTTTGGGTTGTGAAATGTGAAAAATGAAGCTGGAAATCGTGATTTACAGGTCTCTGTGTTCGCATTTGCGAACATGGGTTCACAATTGCAAACCCCGACCAATTTCTGGAGTTTGAAAAATAAGCTAAGGCTGGGAAGTTCGCATTTGCAAACATTTGTTCGCATTTGCGAAGCCAAGGCAAATGTTGAGGCCTTCGCATTTGCGAACATTTGTTCGCATTTGCGAACAAGGCTGGGCTGAGGGGCCTTCGCATTTGCGAAGCATTCTTCGCATTTGCGAAGAATGCCTTTACACTGAAGGCCTCGCAATTGCGAGGTTTGGTTCGCATTTGCGAACCCGAACGGTCCTGGGCACCCTTCGCATTTGCGACCAAGGGTTCGCATTTGCGAACCCTGCCTTGACCCTGCCACCTTCGCAATTGCGAGAAATACTTCGCAATTGCGAAGACAACAGCTGGGTGAAAAACCAGCAGTGCAAAAATTTAGAAATTGATCCTACGGCCTATCAAATCTTTACCTGAGCCCCCCGGGCTCCCAACCAAACATGTACACGACTTCAAAAACACATTACGAACTTGTTCGTGCGATCACATCGCCAATATCACATCGTTTTCATCAAATCAAGCCTCAAGTTCATGATTTTCATACTTTTGGTTTTCAAAACTTTCAAACTTGGAACTCAAGGTCCAAAACATATCAAACGACATCCGAATGTCACCAAACTTTGCAGAAAGCACATATATAATATTTAAGACTTGTACTGGGCGTCGGAACCAAAATACGAGCCCGATACCAAGGTCAATTAATTCATTTTCCTTTAACAATTACATCAAAAACAATTTCACAGAAAAATTCATAACTTGGGCTCTAGGCCTCAGAATTCGACTCCGGACGCATGTCCAAGTCCCATATTTTCCTACGGACCTCTCGGGACCATCCAATCTCGGGTCGGATCCGTTTACCAAAAATGTTGACCGAAGTCAACCATATCAATATTAATATCATTTTTATCCAAATTTCTCATAGAATTCATATTTTCTATCACAAAATCTTTACGGCTACATGCTCGGATCGTGCACGTAAATCGAGGCAACATAGAATGAGGTTTTCAAGGCCTTAGAAGCTCGAAATGATTAATAAAATAAGTGATGACCCTTTGGGTCGTCACATTCTCCACCTATAAAACAACCGTTCGTCCTCGAACGGACAAAAGAAGAAGTACCCGAGTCAGGAAATAGATGAGGATAGCGGCTCCGCATGTCAGACTCGGACTCCCGAGTCGATGCCTCGGGAGGCTGACCCCTCCACCGAACTCGCACGGAAGGAAAACTCTTCGACCTCAGCTCGTCGAACCTGCCGGTCTAGGATGGCCACGGCTCCTCTTCGTAGGACAGATCTTTGTCCAATTGGACGGTGTTGAAATCTAACACGTGCGATGGATCGCCGTGGTATTTTCGAAGCATGGACACATGAAACACTGGATGCACAGCTGATAAGCTAGGTGGTAAGGCAAGTTTATATGCCACTTCTCCCACACGATCAAGAATCTCGAATGGCCCGATAAACCTAGGGCTAAGTTTGCCTTTCTTTCCAGATAAAATTAGGCCCTTAAATGGCGACACTCGGAGCAATACTCGCTCTCCGATCATGAAACCTATATCTCGAACCTTGCGATGCGCATAGCTCTTTTGTCTAGGCTGAGCCGTGCGAAGCCTATCTTGAATAATCTTGACCTTATCTAAAGCCTCTTGAACTAAATACGTACCCGATAACGAGCCTCTCCGGTTCAAACCATCCAGCGGAGAACGACATCGCCTACCTTATAATGCCTCGTAAGGAGCCATACGGATGCTCGATTGATAGCTATTATTATAAGCAAACTGCGCCAATGGCAGGTATTGATCCCACGAACCTTCAAAATTAATAACACACAGGCTCGAAGCATATCTTCCAGTATTCGAATAGTCTCTCGGACTGACCATCCGTCAGAGGATGAAATGCGTACTTAGTTGAACTTGCGTTCCTAACTCTCGTTGAACGCCTCCAGAAATGCGAGGTAAGCTGTGCACCTCGATCGGAAATAATAGAGATTGGCACACCGTGAAGGCGAACAATCTCCCCGATGTAAATCTCGGCTAACCTCTCGGATAAATAGGTAGTGGCGATAGGAACAAAATGAGCCGACTTGGTCGGCCTATCAACAATCACCCAAATAGCATCAAACTTCCTCCGAGTCTTCGGAAGTCCGGAAACGAAATCCATCGTGATTCGCTCCCATTTCCATTCGGGAAGTTCAATTCTACGAAATAAACCGCCGGGTCTGCGGTGTTCATACTTAACACTGACGACAATTAAGACACGGTGCCACATATGCCACGATATCCTTCTTCATTCGAGCCACCAATAATGTTGACGCAAATCTCGATACATTTTCGCGGCGCCTGGATGAATAGAATACCGCGAGCTGTGAGCTTCTTCTAGAATCAATTCTCTAAGCCCATCGACATTTGGCACATAAATGCGACCTTGCATCTTTAGGATCCCATCGGCATCTAAGGTGACCTGTTTAGCACCTCCTCGCTGCACTGTATCTCTAAGGTCACATAAATAAGAATCATTATACTTGTTGATCGCGGATATGCTCCAATAATGAAGAGCGAGTGATCGTGCAAGCTAGTACTCGACTAGGCTCCGAAATATCCAACCTCACAAATCGGTTGGCCAATGACTGAACATCCAAAGCAAGTGGTCTCTGATTGAATGGAATATAAGCAAGGCTACCCATACTGGCTGACTTCCTACTCAAAGCGTCGGCCACCACGTTTGCTTTTCCAGGATGATATAAAATGGTGACATCATAATCTTTTAGCAATTCTAGCCACCTTCTATGCCTCATATTCAACTCTTTTGCTTAAACAAATACGAAGACTCTTGTGATCGGTGTATACTTCGCATGTCTACACCATACAAATAATGCCTCCGGATCTTAATGCGTTAATAATCACTGCCAATTCTAGATCACGCACTGGATAGTTCTTCTCATGTATCTTCAAATGCCTCGAAGCATAGGCGATAACCTTACCATCCTGCGTCAATACTTGCACCAAGCCCGATACGGGAAACGTCGCGATAAACGATATAAGGTCCGTACACCGTAGGTAGAACCAATACGGTGCGTGTGGTCGAGGGCTGTCTTGAGCTTTCGAAAGCTCGCCTCGCGCTCATCGGACCGTTCAAATTGAACACCCTTTCGGGTCAATCTGGTCGTCGGGGTTGCAATAGATGAAAATCCTTCTACGAATCGACGATAATAACCGCTAATCCCGAGAAACTCGGATATCTCGGTCGTCGATGTCGGTCGAGGCCGATTCGGACCGCCTCGATCTTCTTTGGGTCTACCGAATACCTTCCACGATACAATGTGACCCGGAAATGCTACCGAACTCGACCAGAACTCACGTTTAGAAAATTTGGCATATAGGCGGTTATCTTTCGAGTACGAAGAACCAGCTACGAGGTCTTTGCTCGTGCTTTCTTCCGGTACGCGGGAGTATACCGGGATGTCATCTATAAAGACTATCACGAACAAATCTAAGTAAGGCGTGAACACCCGATTCATCGACTCCATGAATGCTGTTGGGGCATTGGTCAACCCGAAGGACATGACCGAGAACTCGTAATGCCCGTATCTAGTGCGAAAGGTCTGTCTTAGGAATGTCGGCCGCCCTGATCTTCAGTGATGGTAGCCCGACCTCGAGTCTATCTTTGAGAATACCCTCGCTCACTGGAGGCTGGTCAAATAGATCATCAATTCTCGGCGGTGGATACTTATTCTTTATTGTCACTTTGTTTCAATTGCCGGTAATCAATACACGTCCGCGTCGAGCCATCTTTCTTCTTTACAAATAATACAGGTGCTCCCCGGGGGAAACACTGGGCCTGATAAAGCCCTTCTCAAGAAGGTCTTGCAACTGATCTTTCAACTCTTTTAGCTCCGGCGGGGCCATACGATAGGGTGGAATAGAGATGGGGTGAGTGCCCGGTGCCAGATCAATACAGAAATCAATATCCCTGTCGGGTGGCATGCCCGGCAGGTCTGAAGGAAAAACCTTAGGAAACTCCCGTACAATAGGGACTGACTCAATGGAAGGAACCTCTGCGCTGGAATCACGAACATAAGCCAGATAAGCTAGACACCCCTTCTCGACCATGCGCCGAGCCTTAACATAGGAAATAACGGTGCGAACGGAGTGGCTTGAGGTACCTTTCCACTATAGTCGGGGTGATTCTGGCAAGGCCAAGGTCACAGTCTTAGCATGACAATCTAGAATAGCATGGTATGGGGACAACCAGTCCATCCCCAATATGACATCGAAATCCACCATGTCTAATAGCAACAGATCAACACGGGTCTCGAGACCCCCGAATATAACTACGCACGAACGATGCACCCGGTCGACTACTATAGAGTCACCCACTAATGTGGACATATAAACTGGAGTATCCAGGGCATAGCTAGGCACGGCCAAGTAAGGTGCAAAGTAGGAAAACGCGTATGAATAAGTAGACCCAGGTTCAAATAATACTGAAGCACCTCTGTCACAAACAAGAATGGTACCTATAATCACAGCATCTGATGCCTCTACCTCTGGCCTGGCTGGTAAAGCATAGAATCGGGGATCTGCACCTCCCCTCTGAGCTGCGTCTCTAGGACGACCATCAACTGGCTGACCTCTACCTCTGGCTGGACGGTCTCCGCCTCTACGGTCTCGACCTCCACCTCTATAATCTCTACCCCCGCCTCTGGCTGGCTGGGCAGGCTGAGGGTCAGCTGGAGCCTGAATCATAGGACGAGGACCCCGCTGCTGAGAGTTGCCCGTTGCTCGAGGGTAGTACCTGATAAATGAACTGGGTCGCCACAACCGTAGCAACTCTTGGGCTGATGGGGCTGCTGGCCCTGACGACCCGAATGGCCTCGACGAACACTGCGAAGAGGCTGAGCATTAATAAGAGGCTGATCCTGAATAATGCCCGCGAAACCCACGATCACACGGTCCACCCTGGAAGACTGAAGGGCGGAATGGAAAGGCATGGAAGACGGCCTCTGTCAAAAGATTCTCTGCCACCGGAAGAAGAACCGCTAAACTGCTCGAATGACGAGGCCTGCTTGTTCGAAGAATAACCACCTCCCGAGCGAGAGCCATCTCGACTGCTACGTGTTGCGTTAGGCGCCTCACGAAATGATATGTCATTTCCCGCCCGTAGCCATACGGAGTCTAATTGGGCGATTAAGCCCATATATAAACATGCGGACCCTCTTCCGCTCTGTGGGGAGTATCGCCGCTGCATGACGAGCCAAATCGACAAATCTCGTCTCATGCTGAGTGACCGTCATAGTGCCCTGATGGAGGCGCTCAAGCTGCCTCCGAAGTGCATCCCGCTGAGTAGCAGGGAGAAACTTCTCGAGAAATAGCTCTGCAAACTGATCCCATGATAAAGCTGGGGACCCTGCTGGTCGAGTCAAGCAATAATCTCTCCGCCAAGTCTTGGCGGATCCTGCAAGCCTGAATGTACAGAAGTCAACTCCGTTTGACTCCACGATCCCCGTAGTCTTGAGAATCTCGTGGCAACTGAATAAGAAGTCACGAGGATCCTCCTGATGTGGCACCGTCGAAAGTAGTGGTAAAAGAGCTTGGAGAGCCGATCAAGTCTCCATAAAGAATCGAGAAGTCATGGCCGCTCCGTCTCGGCGTGAGCCGTGGTACACTGACGCGTGGCCACGGTGGGCTCGAACCGCGCGGTGCTGAGGGTCGAGGAGCTGCGGCTCGGAGTACGAGCGATAGGAGTGTGGGCCCTCCTCCCGGCTCGAGAAGCGGGTCGGTGCAAGCGATAATAAACTTGCTGCGGCTACGCTGTCCGTAAATCCCGCTATCCGACCAAAGCCTCCCGAAGATCCGGGGTAAATAAAGCCTCTCACGGGACCTGAGGTGGGCCCGCTGGAGCTGCTCGGGGCCGGAACCTCCTCGTCGATCTCAATATGAGGCTCCGCCTCCGGAGTAGCTGGTGGGGGCTGAGCTCTGCCCCTACCGCGACCTACTGATACGGCCTCGGCCCCTGCCCTCGCGGGAGCTGCCTGGGGCTCTCGGGCTGCTGGTGAGCGGACGAAGAAGCGCGTGTCCTCGCCATCTACGAAAGGACAGAATAGAAGTTCAATCGGTAATTGAGGAACAAGTCGCACGACAAGAAAGAACAAATGAGAGACTCTTTCCTAACTCGATAGACTCTGGAGGACAAGTACAGACGTCTCAGTACCTACCTCTCAAACTCTACTAAGCTTGTTCGTGAGTGGTGAGACCTATGTAACCTAGAGCTGTGATACCAACTTGTCACGACCCGAATTTTCCCCCGACATCGGGATCGTGATGGCGCCTACTCGTGGTAGCTAGGCAAGCCACTGTATTCATAATATCCTGTTTTTAATAAAATTTCATAATTAATTTATCAACAAACCATAACTTTAATTAAATAAGTGCGGAAGACTTTATCGAAATAGTATTAAGCAGTTTCAAGATGAAAATCATACTGAAATCCTCTACCCGAGACGTGGAGTCACCAACTCACGAACTACTACTGAATACTACACATAAAAGTCCGAAAGAAATATAACATAATCTGTTTGTCTCGGAACAAAGAGACTACGGCTAGTAACATAAGTAAAGAGAGAGACGCCGGGCCTGCGGACGTGTGCAAGCTACCTCGGTCTCAAATATGATCAACTCCCGCGCAAAAGATTTACTGCTGCTGCTCCCGATCGTAACCTGGACTTGTGCTCAAAAACGCACGAAGTGTAGTATCAGCACTGACCAGACCCACGTGTCTTTGGTAAGTGCCAGCTCTATCCGGCGAAGTAGTGACAAGCCTAGGACCGGACACCCACGTAAACCTGTGCGCAGTTCCATATATATGTATACCACAAATAACAAGAATTAACCAAGTAATAACACGATAAGGAATATCTCAAAAGAACTCGACAATTAACAACGGTTAATAAGTTCACAAGGAAAAACAAAGTATAATGGAAAAACAAGTAATATCAAGTCAAGGAATAGCAAGTAGTTGCACGGCATCACCGTTCGTGCTTTTACTCTCATCCTCACCAAATAAGCAAATAAAGTGCACGGCATCACCCTTCGTGCTTTTACTCTCATCCTCACATCCATGGTACGGCATGATCCTTCGTACATGGTTCGATAACAAGGCACGGCATGATCCTTCGTGCATAATCAATAAAACATGGCACGGCATTAACCTTCGTGCATAAATAATAAAACATGGCACATCATTAACCTTCGTGCATAATAAATAACAAGGCACGGCATTAACCTTCGTGCATAAATAATAAATCAAGGCACGACATCACCCTTCGTGCATTATCACTCTTCCTCACCCAAATAACAATCACAGTTAAGGGCAAAGAATGAAACAGTAATCAATAATCATCTTCACAACAAGTCCCGACAAGGGCAATCAATAATCATCTTCACAACAAGTCCCGACAAGGGAGAACAATAACAATTCTACAACCTGGAAAGGGTTCAATAATTCATCTTTAAAATATCTCACAACAAGTATCAACAACGACTCACGGTCATGCTAGACGCCGGTGTATGGATGCTCGTCACCATAGCCCATACACCGCTGTGACGACCCAAAGGGTCATCACTTATTTAATCAATCATTTCGAATGTTTATGAACAATTCAATCCGTGGCAATGCCTTTTCCTTTCAAATTTGGCTCCAATCCAATCGTATCTATACACAATTGATTTAATATCATCAATACTACTCAACAAACTAATTCATAAGGCCAATTACAACTTTTACAACATTATGCCCGGAATAGTGAATTTCGACCCCGGGCCCACATGGTCGGAACTCGGGGTTCGGACCAAAATCCGGTTACCCATCCCCCACGAGTTCAAGTATATGATTTGTTTCAAAATCGGACCTCGATTCGAGGTCCAATTTCCTAATTCATGAAAAACCCTATATTCTACCAAAAACAAGAAATTCTACCATGAAAACCTTTGATTTCTATTGAAAAACATGTTTAATGATGTTAGGAATTGAAAGAATTAAGTAAAAAGTGACTTACAATTGTTTTGAAGAAGAGGAAGTCCGTGAAGAATCGCAAATGGGTGTTTTTGGGTTGTGAAATGTGAAGAATGAAGCTGGAAATCGTGATTTACAGGTCTCTGTGTTCGCATTTGCGAACATGGGTTCGCAATTGCGAACCCCGACCAATTTTCGCATTTGCGAAGCCAAGGCAAATGTTGAGGCCTTCGCATTTGCGAACATTTGTTCGCATTTGCGAACAAGGCTGGGCTGAGGGGCCTTCGCATTTGCGAAGCATTCTTCGCATTTGCGAAGAATGCCTTTACACTGAAGGCCTCGCATTTGCGAGGTTTGGTTCGCATTTGCGAACCCAAACGGTCCTGGGCACCCTTCGCATTTGCGATCAAGGGTTCGCATTTGCGAACCCTGCCTTGATCTGCCACCTTCGTAATTGCGAGAAATGCTTCGCAATTGCGAAGCCAACAGCTGGGTGAAAAACCAGCAGTGCAAAAATTCAGAATTTAATCCAACGGCCTATCAAATCTTTACCCGATCCCCCCGGGCTCCAAACCAAACATGTACACAACATCAAAAACACATTACGAACTTGTTCATGCGATCACATCGCCAATATCACATAGTTTTCATCAAATCAAGCCTCAAGTTCATGATTTTCATACTTTTGGTTTTCAAAACTTTCAAACTTGGAACTCAAGGTCCAAAACATATCAAACGACATCCGAATGTCACCAAACTTTGCAGAGAGCACATATATAATATTTAAGACTTGTACCGGGCGTCGGAACCAAAATACGAGCCCGATACCAAGGTCAATTAATTCATTTTCCTTTAACGATTACATCAAAAACAATTTCACAGAAAAATTCATAACTTGGGCTCTAGGCCTCAGGAATTCGACTCCGGACGCATGTCCAAGTCCCATATTTTCCTACGGACCTTTCGGGACCATCCAATCTCGGGTCCGGATCTGTTTACCAAAAATATTGACCGAAGTCAACCATATCAATATTAATATCATTTTTATCCAAATTTCTCATAGAATTCATATTTTCTATCACAAAATCTTTCGGCTACATGCTCGGATCGTGCACGTAAATCGAGGCAACATAGAATGAGGTTTTCAAGGCCTCAGAAGCTCGAAATGATTAATAAAATAAGACAGCGCTTCTAAGAAAGCAAACTGGGAATTACAATGACGAACAAATAACAAGATTACAACTCAACTACGGATGTACATAAACTCATTAAGAAACTGATCCTTAGTGGAGTTGTCTTCTTGTTCTTGACACACTAGTAACTTCAATGCTAGATGGATACTTTTATTTCTTGAGAGAATATCACTAAATGCACAAAGAATGGTGTGTCTTGCACCAAGTTGTTTTATCACAAAAGATAGCAAAGTGGATAGTGATATCTACTCTTGGTGTATGCTTCTTCTTAATGATAAGTGACTGTTGTACTATCTGTACATCCACTTCATGGTAGTTGTGTTCTAGCTAGATAATGTACTTTGTACTTCTGTCAGGACACACCAATGGACCAGGCCCTAGTTGTGTTCCTCTTCTGTGATAGTTGCTAGATGGCCAGTTTCTTATGCTACATTCCAGCTATGTACTTGATTTGTACTTCTGTAAAAGAACCCTAAGGGAA